>CAJDSM010027565.1:0-12517 GCA_903981925.1 Ostrea lurida | reverse complement strand
GATAACAACTATAAACAGATAAAATTAAAGTTTTAGTTCGAAAATACACAGCCCAATGATATTAATTAAAAACTGTAGAAAATTTCCGTAACAATGTAAAGGCAAAGATAACGAACAGTGATCAATCTCGTAAGTCCTAAATATAATACAAAAACATGAGTTGGGCAATCACGGACCCCTGGACACACCAGAGGTGGGATCAGGTGCCTAGGAGGAGTAAGCATCCCCTGTTGACCGGTCACACCCGCCGTGAGCCCATAGTCTTGAACAGGTAAACGGAACAGTCCGTAGTCAAATCAGTGTGTGAAAAACGGCTTAACAATGGTTATAAAACACATCAGACAGCATTTGACTCAATGATAGGTCATATTGGTAAACTAAATTGTTATAACGACCATAGAATTTACGAAATGCTGCATTTAAACGTGACTGTTGAAACCCCTGCAACAACAACTTGTCTGTAAGTAGCTTGCCTCGATTCAAAAACTGATTATACGCAGAACAAGCTCTTGCGTATCGAATAAGTTGAGAGACATACACACCATATGCAGGTGATGATGGAATATTGCTTCAGAAATTTAGGAAATTGACGATGGAGAAGCTGAAATCGTCCCGTTTGTCATAAAGTCATAAATATAACCTTGACAACAATTTCCTTTGTATCCATGATTACAGAGGCACTTTCCTGAATGATAATATCCTTGTTCACAACACACACGCTGCTCCTTCATTGGGAATGTAATAGGTTTGTTGCAGGCCGAAAGACAATTTTCTACAGTGAGGTGCGTTACATTTGAGGGACAACACATTTTACGATCTCGAGTTTGGGGGGTCCCACATGAACCTGTGCACACTGACCAAGCTTGCCATTCGAAAATTGTACAATCTCTACTCCTGTCACAAAATCCACCGCCCAAGGAGCTAGGAATCATATATATCAATAAAAACAAGAAAAGCGACCACATTCTCACAACCATCAATTTATATCTATTAATTTCGCTTTCAGTGCTGAGCTTGACTGGTTTTGTAAAATAAATTACACTGAATGCATATCTATGTACTCTCCAACTGATCAATAAATATCTAAATGATCAATAATGTAAATCAATAAGCATAGCGTCGTGCTCAACCATAATCACACTCCACCAACATGGTGTACTTTAACTTATCCGATGAATCCATTTTTAATATACGTTCACGCAGAGACGTGTATCCCAGAGAATATTGAACTCAAAGTATTGCTTCGTTATAACTTTTTTTTAATGTCAAGAATATTAAACATTGTATGTATATAGTACAGCCACTAGTGTATATACAATTATATTAAATAATGACTGCCAAGAGAGGGTTACAATGGAAATTGTCACTCCCAGAATAAGCATTGGTTGACCCGAGCCGTTAGCCAAGGTCAACAATGGTTTTCAAGGGGGTGACTATTTTAATGCAACCCCTCTCTTGCAGGCATTATTATTAATTATAAATGACGAACTCGAAAAATAAAAAAAAGGACACCGCAATCTGACAGATGTGCTTCGTATTCGGCATATTTACTTAATATTGACTCTATATGGCGACTGACAGCTACATATGATAATGTGTTGCTTTATTCAATCGTACAACTTTATCCTATATTCTATGTAAGTACATGTACAGTCTATCTAGCTTATGGTTTTATTTCAGTGATTCGATACCGCAGGGCATGCCATGGCGTGAAGACTTTTTTTAAAGCGAAGGAACACTACAACCAAAGTTGATGCGCAGGTATAACGAATCTCGTTTTAACGTCATCAATTTCGCAAATTTTAGCGGTGCTAATAATTGACCTTTTCGATTACAAACTTACTCAACTAAGTCTCTATGTGACTGATTTGTTTCATAATCCTGAGACTGCATTTCGGTATAGATTGAGACGGGTAACCCCGTTACTTTGTTTCGACTTTACGGGTTCACGGCGGGTGTGAACCGTCCCAGCAGAGGATGCTTACTCCTCCATGGCACCTGATCCTGCCCTTCGCTTTTGTGAAGGTCCGGTGTTGCCAACACTCGATTTTGTGATGTATTTTTTTTGGGACTATGATATCGTATACTTCGTTACTTCGCCCATTTTATAATTATACTGAATGTCATGATTACAAATTCTTAAATGCAACTTGATCTAACGATACTGAGTGAATGCCGCATTAAACGAGAATTGAAATTTTGATTGTGACGTCATAATACTGGTTACGCAAAACATTAAACCGTCAAGCATAACATTTGCAAAACTGACTAAGTAAGATGTAAAACATCAAGAAGAATTGGCAGAAATGGGAATACCTAGCTTTTCCATATGTGATTTGCGACCCTAATGCTGATTTAACAATTGCAAACATCCGTTTTACCGGCTCCGCTTATGCAAACAAGAATGCGTGAACCGTACACGCATAAATTTCGCGCATGTCAACATTTTTTTGAATATCAACGCGTTGTCAAGAATGTGGACCGTGTTACTTCTCTACATCACTTTGGCGCGGTTTTATAATCAGCGGTGAAGTATATTTTATTAAAGGTTCTCAACGCAAACAGAACAATGAAAGTATAATATTGTAATACTATGGAATCCTTTTAATTCGTTGGGTTCAAATGTTCGTGGGTACCAAATTATTGCTGTTTTCGTGGGGACGTATTTTCGTGGGTAATTTCATAAATAATGCGAACGGCAATAATATTTATTAAAGATTTAAAAGGAAATAAACTCAATGTTCGTGGGGATGTTAATTCGTGGTAAAGTGACCCACGAAATCCACGAACATTGGTCTCCCACGAACAATGATGATTCCACAGTATTTCAAATTGTTCAATGCGATGTATACATAGGAAAAGAATTATGTACCATGTAAATACATGTACATCTGAAAAACTAACTTTAATCAATTCTTAAATCCTTTTGTTGTAGGCAGTTGATAAATGCATTATGGTTCAGGTTTTATCTTTAAAAATCTTCCAAATACATTAGTAAAAGATAATGCATTGGTAATATAATCCCGTTCTTGAAATTAAAACTCAAACATGCTTAAATTTAAACAAGAAATAAAATCCTTTCGAAGCTAACTAGAAGAGAGATACAGATTATCACAATCGTTTATTTCACAAACTACGTTACAAATAAGAACACTTGAGATGTTTGCCAAGGATCAATCTCACTATGGATCAAAGTTGGTGCATAACAAATGTAGCCAAAAGAAATGCTGGTGGACCATAGTGTAATAAATATGGATTAGAAATAAATCAGAAAAAATCCAAAACTAATCTAAAATCTACAAACTTTAAAAAAAAATCACAACCATCAAAATGTATTACTGTTCGCACTTTACACAACATTCCTCATCGATAAATCAAAGCATGCTCTTTTCAAATAATACTGCACTGTTTCTTCATTAAAGATGGACATAGGAGAATGTTCTTGTCTGTGTTATCAGTCATCCACAAACATCTACTTTTGGGTTATTATGTAACATCACTCTGATTTGCACCAACAAGTACTTCAATGTGATATTACAATTCTGAGTTCCCATTGACAAAATATAACTAGTCTTTCGTGATCTTCGTGATCTGGTCCAACTTCCTGAGCACCAGTTATGATGCCTTTCTTCAGAAGCTGAACTTTTTCATATTGCTTGCAACAGCAGAGCGCTGAAATACACTTGAAAGGAAATTCTTGTTGTGACCCTCAAACGCAGATATTTAGATCCGGGGGGGGGGGGGGGATGACACTTACTAATATACCGCATTATAGGGACGTGCGCTGGATAGGTATGCCTTTTTCCACTACAGAATATTGAACAAGGTATAGAATAGCATGAAAATATATGATAAGGTCAATGTTTACTCAATTAAATTATATGAATGTGCCTTCTAATTTGATCCAGCTTTGGCAGTTCTTGTTTGTCAATATGGAAAAGGTCAACCATTTGGAACAGAAAATTAAGATTGAAAAGTATACAATTCTCAATTTAAAATATATGAAAAGGGTGGGGGGGTCTGCATGTCAGCGGTAGTATCCTAACCGATAAACACCCGTGGGACCGGGTAGAATAGGTCTCCTCAGCATCCCCTTGCGTGTCGTAAGGCGACCTGAAGGGGTGGTCCCATTCGATGAGACCGGGAAAAAACCGAGGGTCCCGTGTCACAGCAGGTGTGGCATACGAATAAAGATCTCTCCTGCTCAAGGGCCCTGAGTGCCGAGCATAGGCCTAAATTTTGCAGCCCTTCACCGGCATGGTGACGTCTCCAATATGAGTGAAAATAGTCTCGGTGGGACGTAAAACATTAAATATCAATCAAATCAATCCTACCGAAAATTACGAAGTCCCCCCCCCCACGATTAGACATAATCATGGCGTTTTCTAATCTTTAAATAATAGTTATTTTCACTCAAATGTCGACCGCTAATAACTCGTGAATCGAACTAGACGTCACCGCGTCCTCCACGGTCCCATTTTCATAACTGGATATTCTATTGAACATAGATGTTAACGGCAATAACAACACTTATTGTATGAAAAAATGGTTGACTTTCAACTTTGTCAACTTCCCATAATTTCCATTATCACCTGCCAAATGGCATTTATAAATGCCACTCATATCAATTGGCGAAGTTAAACAATGTATCAAACTTAATCATAATTAAAAAAAACCAACAACATATAACAAGTCGAGTATAGGGCCGGTCTAGACCTCCTCCGACAAAAAGTGAAGGCAGTGTCAAGATGTCATGGAGGAGTAACATTCTCTGCTAAACGGTCACACTTTGCCCGTTGTGAGCCCTTCAATCGAAATAAAGTAAACGGGATTACCCGTCGTCAAATCTAGTACGAAAAATGAAAACAATCAGTCACATTACAACTTACAGATGCGACCATTCTAAAGCTCTTGTCCAACCAGTCCGTGGAGAGCAAATCATGCGAACAGTTCTATGCCTAAGTTAGAATCAGAGCGTAGAACGGTCATAAACAGCTCTAACTCCCTTGTATATAGCAGTTCTTTGTCTAGAACACCTCCGGTCAAGAAATAGAACAGGTCTAATCAAGAAATAGATACAGCTCTAGTCAAAAGAATTAGAACAACTCTGTGTATATTTAATTAACCGCTTTGGAAAAACTGTCAGTTCCTTTCAAAATTTGGCACGTGAATTGTAATAAATATACCGCCTTACGGCTCTTTGTCTAGAAACAGTAGGAATTCTGACCCAGAACAGTCAGATTCTATTCTAGAGCAGTAAGAGTTCCTATTCTAAAGAAACGGTCGTAGAACAGTTCTATAACAGTCCAGCAGAAACTGTTCTTAGTTCATTTAGAGCGGTCATTATAACTTTCTATGACCGTTTAAAGAGAGGTTAATGGTTTTTTGCACCTGTTATGATTAACTGTAATTCGGCAAACAAAGTCATTATAGCGACAGTAAGAATTTGCGAATTGAAAGACTTTTAAAACGAGAATTTGTTTATAATCTCTGCAACATCAACGTTTTTTGTGTAGTTTGACTTCGTTTATAAAAAAGTCCTCATTGCATGATCAATGCGTATCGAATCAACTGAAGAGAAATACACATTATAGCAGGTGATAGTCCGTATATTTTTAACTAAAAAAGAAAAGCTGACGATAGGCAAAGGTTATAAGGTTCATCACGCTTATCATTGAATGTAGTTGTCAGTTTGCCATTAGAGGTATGTCAAATAAAAATATCCAAATATGAAATATATGTCAGATTCTGTGGTGCCTTTATTTCTGAGTTTCGTCGAGAATCGATATGTCAAAATGTGCATAATTATGAAAATTATCATTGTTAATTGAGAACGACATCCTTTATTATATTTTAATATATCCCATAAACAGTGATTTGAACAAATTATGCTTTTGTATGAATATAAAAATAGGTCTGTCAATAAAGGGACAACAGTTAGTGTCATAGAACTACCAACAGATGTTTGAATATGTCATCTGATTCAATAAAGGCACGAAAACATGTTTACGACTCAGGGTTTTATCAGCTTGTTGTAGGACTTATCTTGCAGTAACATCAAGTAATTACTTATTAAGTTGACAAACTGTCATGTGCACCGGTCTGTCCTTCATCAAGGTAAAGGAGCAATTTGTTGAGATATTATGTAATGAACGGCCTAACAATTGCTACAGAACAATGTCAAACATTTGAAACGTAACAACACCGTTTATATTTGCAAAATACAAATCATTGTAAGCGACCAATGGAAGTGGCGAATTAACTTATTGTTAAGTACTTAGCCTGTCCTGATATCAAAAAATGATCATACGTAAAACAAGCTTCGTGCGTATCAGAATCAAAATTTAGGTGATACTTGTAATATGCACCCATATGCAGGCGATAATAAAACATTGCGACCAGTAAATATAGGAAGTTGACGTGTAGAAACTGAAGTTTTATCCGGTTTTGTCATAAAGGATGAGTCGCCAGTTTGCCAATTGTGTAAGTGTCGAAAAGGCCATTACGTTTTGAATTCTGTTGATTGGGAAACGTTTCCGATATTCCGAAATTATTTGGAATATTTTAGAATCACGTTTGATTTTTCACCATTTCTTGCATAGGATTGTGTTATGATGCATGATAAGTGTCTTCTCAAAAGGAACCTAAATCCTGCTATGAACAAAAAAACAAAACCCAAACAAACCAGGAAGCTTGGTAGAACTATTACTGGATGTAAAGAACCTAAAATAATATGGATGTAGACGTATATTTGGCAATACATGTAAGTTTCAAACTAATAGGTTTGTGATTTTGGCACATGACGAAAGGCTTGACACACACAAATCTAATTGGCATATTTTTAGATAATTGATTAACCCTACAGTGTTTTAACACCATAATCTAGCAGAATGAGTTTAGCTCGAACGGGTTCTTATTACTGTAATACAAAAGATGCATAATCTAAAATTTATGTAATACATTATATATTATAAATAAAAATTGTACAAAAACGTTAACAGAGTAATACAAGTAATATTTCCTACAATTTCATGTCAATTTTTAAAAAAGTGTATTACCTCAGAAGAAATATCCAGTGCAGTTATAGAGTAAAAGTTACGTACAGATCGAAAGTTTTGTTGGTTCATTATGATATGGATCTTTTTTCCTTAACCCCCTTTAGATAGCTTTAAAAATGTGATCATTAATTACATATTAGAGCTTCGAGGTAACTTTTCGTGCTAAAATCTTTGCATACGTGCAAACCATCAGGGTTGCTTGGTTTGATATAAAAATTAATAACTACCGTTTCAGCACTGTTCACTTTCAAACATTTCGATAACGTTTCCCGGGCATTTAAAAATTTCATCAGATCAATAAGATAGAATTCAGAATACAAATTAGGTGTCAAGATTGCTCTCCTCATACTTTAATCACGGTAAATCGCAATACCATTTATCAATAATATCCAGTGTACTTTAATGATAATAAAACAAAATATGCTCGTAACTCTTGCTATGTGAAAAGAAAAATTATAATATCATAAAATAAAAACACTAATGCAAAATGAAAAGTTTGATTACTTTGAAAACCCTAAAATAACACTTCAATGCATGTTTTAGAAATTCAACTGCAACAAACTACATGTAAGACTTGACAAAAATCTCTGGACACCTTTCCATATCGGATATGGCGGTAAAAAAAATATATGCCAGATATGGACGCTGGGTCCCCAATTCATAACTCTATAGAGAGTGCTTTGGTTGAAAACCTACAAATTCTTTCTTTTTCGCCAATTTGAAACTCTGAGAATTTCAATGAAAAGAAAAACTAATGCTAGAAAATAAACTGTGGACCCTCAATTGACCTCAAAGCCAAAAAGTTAAGATTTTTACACTTTAAAATATATCTGTATATGGTGGCCATTTTGAAAATGGCGATACAAAAGAGTTTGAGACTGAAAAGTAACTTGGGGTCATAATAAAATTTGGTTACTTGGTTTTAGCAGCCATTTTGAAACATTTGAAAATAAAATGAAAAGAAATATTAATGTAATGCCTACGAAATGAAATGTATACATGTACCTTTAAATTGAATCAAATGTCGTAATTTAAATCTGTATATGGCGGACATTTTGAAAATAGAGGCACAAAAAGGTGCTGGTAATTGAAAATAGACTCGGGGACATCAAACTGCCCTAGAAATAAATTTGGTCGAAATCTTTTTTTTTCTTTTGGCAGTCATTTTGAATTGCAATTGACGGTTAATTTGAAAAATGTTTGTACCCCTGACCCATATCAGCTCTCAATTTATGAATTATATCTGATGAAGCTCTTTTACAATATTGCACGGACAAATTTCTCACTAGAATAATGATTAAGAAAAATAAGAAACGAAGCAAAAACAATCCCCAACATTAGTGTCAGTGGACAGAAGAAGAAAGAAGAAGAAGAAGAAGAAGAAGAGAAGAAGAAGAAGAAGAAGAAGAAGAAAAGAAGAAGAAGAAGAAGAAGAAATAGAAGAAATAAGAAGATATAAGAAAAAGACGAAGAAGAAGAAACCAAACACGTTTCAGAAATATGGAAAGTATCACGAGGAGTACACCTTAGCAAATTTGACGAACAGCTTTAAAGCGTCAATACCCATTAAAATGATTTGCGTTTATCGTTCTTGAAGATTAGTACATTCCGATCTCGATCAAATAATGTGGATTACCGGGGTAGACAAATCGATTTATCCGATATTCTTTATAGATAAAGAAGTTAAATTGATGTTACCCAGCACCTCTTAGGTAGCAATTTCATATTTCGACATTCTTGTAATTGACCAGTTTGATCGACGGGGGTCCTGCCTCTAGTAATGTTACAGTATCTTAATCACGTAGACAATTTATTGCAATAGGACACCTTTAAATTCATCATGCAATTTTCGCCTTTGTCTTTGGGAGAGCATTTGAATCCGATCATCGCTTTCGTTTCCTTCCTACAGGACTATTCACGTGTACCAATTCATTATCTTTTTTTTTATATTTATTAATTTATTTACTTATTTATTTATTTTTATTGAAACAGACGGGACTGGTGACTCTTGTTTGGATCTAGCTATAACTTTAACCAACACAATATGACAGCTTATGACTGTGTGGATGTATTAATAATTAACACGAATTCAGCATATATTCGAAACACATTCTAAACATCGAGATTAAAACCGAAAAAACGGAATGATATTGTATAGGTGATAAAAAAATATATCAGAGAGAGCAATATCGCCAATAAAGTAAACATCAATACGATGATTTAGACACCTGAAAAGTGTTCACCGATAAAGCAGCAATAATTGTTTTATCATATGATTAAATGATTTAAAAAAAAAATCTTCAAGATTGTTATTTGCTTTAATTGTAAGAAGATGAATCGATCGATTGCGGCATGTTGGCCGAGATCCAAAATACATGTAGTAGAAGTCAATAAATCGTAATACCGGTATTCACCTGGAGGCCGGGTCACGTGGAGGTGATTATGAGGAATTATTGACTTCTACTTTGTTGGATCTTAGCCAATCAGAGAGCTAGGAAGTATTCAATCATATAACAATATATATAGATGTCATTCGTGCAGTTTTATACATCGTCAACTTCCCATATTTATGTAGCATATTCCTCATCACTGCATATGGTGTGTATGTCTCTCAACTTATTTCGATACGCAAGAGCCTTGTTCTGGTATGATCAGTTTTCGAATCGAGGCAAGCGACTTACAGACAAGTTGTTTGTTGCAGGGTTCAACAGTCCACGTTTAAAGGGCAGCATTTCGTAAATTCTATGGTCGTTATACACAATTTAGTTTACCAATATGACCTATCATTGATAGCCATTTTAAGCCGTTTTCACCACATGATTTGACTACGGACTGTTCCGGTTACCTGATCTAGACTATGGGCTCACGGCGGTGTGACCGGTTCAACAGGGGATGCTTACTCCTCCTACGGCACCTGATCACCTTGGTGGTGTTCCAAGGGTCCGTGATTGCCCAACTCCTTGTTTGTATTCTATTTAGACTTACGAATTGATCACTGTTCTTATCCTTTGCCTTTACATCGATTTAAATGGCCTAAAATCTTCAATATTGTTGTTTGCTTTAAGTGTAGGACGGTAATCTATCACGTCAAGTTGGTTGAGAATCCAAAAAGTCCAATAAATCCTAATCATCATACCGAAGGTGCACGTGGAAGTGGAATATAAAATTGGCGAAGTAAACAATGTTGTTAAACGTAAAATCTAAGTGTATGCACACGGAACCTCCGGCAAAGCGGAAGCAATCAGGAGTGTGCACGTGGGGAGTTAAGCATCCTTTGCTGACCGGCACACCGCGCCATGAGCACGTAGTCGAAAGAAAAGTAAACGGTTAACCGTCGTCAAATGCTAGGTACGAAAATGACGGTTTAACAAAGAGTATGAACAAGCATCCAACATTATGACTTAGTATAGATTATGTAATCGGAAACCAAGGTCATTATAGCGATCTTGCAAAATTGAAAGTGGTTTTTGCGAAATAGATATAAGGAATTAATGACTTCTATTTTGTTGGATATCAGCCAATCAAAGAGCTAGGAAGTATTCAATCATATAATAATTGGAGTTATTGTCCGGAAACCTTATCTCATGATTTTTAAAAAAGTGTCTTTGATACATAATTTATTTACCAACACACTAAATCTACTTTGATAAATTGTATTTAGAAATGTATAGCTATTTAAATATATACGGGTAGTTTTCAAAGCAGAATTCGCTAGCGAGGGTTTTTCAGTCCACTCCGCTCCCCGCACAGTGAGCGGGGTGCACCGAAAACTCTTGGCTAGTGAAGATAAAATCTGTTTTTCTAAACAAATGATAGTTTTACATCATTTGCAAGGTGAAATGCACTAGTATTGATTTACTATTATTCATTAAAATTAATTTTACACATTACATGATTATATTTCATTATAAAATGTATCACATACATGCTGGCGTACATGCAGGCATGGTGTTAACATTTAATCAAAATATCGCATTCCATTTATATTCTTGAAGATAGGGATATATTTTGTGCTAAACTGTGTGAATATTTAGTATATAAATCAAATTAAAATATATATACATCGAATTAAAATAGTGTGGAATCGACGTTTGTGTTTATTGATTTGATATAAAATGGCGAAGTAACAAAGTATCAAACATAATCATAGTCCCCCAAAAAACACACACAAAATCGAGTGTAGGGCAACACGGACCTTCGAAAAAAGCGAAGGCAGGATCAGGTGCCATGGAGGAGTAAGCATCCTCTGCTGACCGGTCACACTCTGTAAACGGGGATCGCACGCTGTCTATTCAACTTTCTGTTTAGACCCGCCCACTCCAGTGAAAGATTACAAACCTTGATGAAAACTGCCCAGTATGAGGTTTAGAAATCAGTCGATTTTTCAGCATTTCACATGACAATAAACAAAGGGAACTATCACATTTTTTCAGAAATCATTCTTTGTGGTTATGTATAAAATTCTAACTTTAGTGTAGTAGTTTTGAGTTTTGAGTCATGTTAAAAAAGGGCCGGCACATATGGAGACTGCACTTTCATCCAAATTTTTCAAACCAACTTCATCGGCCCCTGACCATTCAGATTCCATTTTGATTTTACCCCCATTCCTGAAAATAACTATTTTAAAATTTATTTTATCAATATTAACTGTAAGATCCCAGCTAGTTGTATATTCAAATAATTCATCTAACATTTTTGAAGTTCTAGTATATTTTCAGCAAAACTGACCATATCATCTACATACATCATTACATGTATACAAGTTTAATTCTCGCAAATGTAATAGAACAACATTACGCCTTAAAAATTCTACTTCAAAATCGTTCACATATAACGACAAAAGTATGGGAGATAACACGTCTCCCTGTAAAAGTCTTACCTTACTTCTAATAAATTCTGACAGCATACTTGCAGATCTAACACAAGATTTCATGCTTTGATACATAACCCAAATAATGTGTAGTAATTTACCTCTGATACCATACGTGCTGAGCTTTTTCCATAATTTATAAAATCCATCAACAGTGTCAAATACTTTCTTAAAATCTATGAAACAATATAATCTTTTCTCTCATACGAGTATATTTTTATTCAATACCTACTCCACGAAAATTAATACACTCGCAAATATTTTCACTAAAAGGTCATATTGGTTCAGCCTTAGACCCTAAAACCCTGACCCAGGGGCCATGACTTGTATAATATAAGTACAGATGCGACCAGTTCTAACCTACGTCTCGGCCAAGCAGGTCATGAGGAGAACAGTATGCATGAGAGCTGAGCTCTAGAAGCGTTAACCTGATAGAGCAGGCACGCAAAGCGGTCGGCAGGAAGGCAGTCATGAGAATGCTTACAGTTGACTTTAGAGCAGGACGCAAGAGCTGATGTGAATCACCTGGTTCTTAAAGTTAACTCTGGAGCAGTCATAGAAGCTGTTTGGTGTGCTACGTTATTATAGA
>CAJDSM010027562.1:1971-12262 GCA_903981925.1 Ostrea lurida | reverse complement strand
AAATTTAATAAACCAACAAAAATAAAAGAAATTTAATAAACCAACAAAAAAAAAAAGCATAACAAAACCACACACACACACATAATAAAAAAAAGAACCCCAAAAAACCAACCAAAATCAATCAAACATATTAAATGATGGAGGGCTTTCATGCTACGATAAAGGCTATATATATAAACCCTTATTATTTATACATGACAAAGTGTTTGAAGCATTAGTCTATTACTATAAAAACTAAAGCCTTTCATGATTAAAAACACCGTAAATGAACGAATGACAGCACACAAAAAGATGGAAATTCTCTCTCTTCTCTGCTCTCTCGTCTTCTCTCTCTCTCTCTCTCTCGTCTCTCTCTCTCTCTCTCTCCTCTCTCTTCTCTCTCTCTCTCTATCTCTCCGTCTCTCTCTCTCTCTCTTTACTTTTTTACGGAATTCATACAAAATAGAATTGTTTATGAGCAAAATAAGTCATTCATATTAATGTATGATGAGATATCCTGTTATCATATTCAATGATCGATTTTTTGAAAATATAAAAAGTCAATCGACGTTTCAAATCACGTACTGAAGCTTAAAGGTTTTTTTTGTATTGCCAGTTGTTTCCATCCCCGCAAGTGAACACTGCGACTTATAAGGTAATGCTTTATATCTTCCTTTTTCCAGCATATCTCATCTACTGATCAAGTTATATTCAGCAGTTTTAAATGTTTTACAATTGTTCATTTATATAGACATTTCGCCATTTTTAAGATGAAAAATCGCGGTTCTTTACCTATATATACTCATCACACTCAAGAATGATATGGTTATGGGGACGAAGAACTTATCCGAAAACTTTCCGTTCCAATTCCTGGTACATGACAAACGAACATGAAACGTTTAAGTTTGATGGTGTACATGGATCGTAAATCGAACTTAGCATCTTCCTGTTGCCAGTTCCATTCTCCATTCCAGTGTTGTTGCATAGAGTCCCCATCCCATCCAAAACGTAAAGCAGACCCGGGTTAGACCTCCCACTTCCGTAGAAATCAGATCAGAGTTAGGACCCTTTAGGAGAAGAGAGTCCGTGTAGAGTGACACTCTGGGCAGAAAGAATCCTCTAGCTTCCTGATTGTATCTATTAGAGCAGTTAGCGTACCATTCCCTTACATGAATTATTAACTTACAAGAACTAAATGACAAAAACTTTATTGATTTCGAACGAAAATATCAAATGCGCCACTATATATTCATTCACATGTGCCATATTTACATATACCATTCATAAAAATATCTGCGCGTGATTTTGTACAATTCAAAAAGGCGAAGTTAACATCGTGTCAAACGTAATCATAATCCAAAAACATATACAAAATCTCGTGTGGGGCGACACGGACCTCCGACAAAAGCGAAGGTAGGATCAGGTACCATGAAATAGTAAGCATCCTCTGCTGACCGGTCACACCCGCCGTGAGCCCGTAGTCGAATGTGTACAATGCGCGCATAACGATATTTTGAGTGGTTTTATTTTCAGATGAACACGAGGACCTTACTTGTTCTGCTGTGCCTTTTCTCGTTGATGATTGCTGATTTCGCCGTCTATGGAAAGTGTGTCAAACGTTATGACTGCAGTCATAGAAGATGTAATAGGAAATGCTGGAGAAAGGGATACCTAAACGGAGCATGCGCACGGTCAAGATATTGCCCGCGAAGAAGGCGATTCAAGTGCAAATGTTTTTGGAAAATTCATGGTTGATATATATGTGTCTCCAAGACCATTTCAAAGCAATATAGGGAGGATATGGAATAGTGAATTTAGAATATCACTTTGTTATATTATGTCCAGTTAAAGAATCAAAAATAAAGTTTCGCATGTAATTTGTTGTTTTTACGGAATATTATACATGTAAATAAGGATGAAATTCCGTATTGTAAAATGAATAAGGATATCACGATTCCCGAGATTAGATATTTTGCCAATATGCTCAGAGAGGAGTTTTCTAATTAAAATTACATTGTCGACACGCATCATTTACGTTTAGAAAGATCAATTAAAAAGAGCCTATTGGGTCTTTTCAAAACGTTCGTCCATCTTCACTCTAGTTTATGACTGTAGGCCAAATGAATGCAGCAAGTTGTTTTCGCACACTGCAATGTCTTTAAAACATGTATGTGGATATAGGAGAAAACTATTTATGGATAGTTTGCTACGGTGTATTGCTTATTCATTTTAAGTTATATATTTACAAACATACCCTCCCCCCTTCCCAATGTGCTACTGCAAAATTGAAAAGGTTTATACACATGCATCATTTAATTGATAGCAGTGTGAACAATTCAAGATATTATGCGGACCATTACTTTCTATATCAATCTTGACCATTGATCATGTGACATAAACATCAATAGAGGTCATCAACTCTTCAAAATGTACCAGTGTACGTGATCTGTCAAGCAAATGTTCTCAAGATACTGATTGAACAGTATTCTATTATGTTTAGTTTGACCCTCAACCTTTGACCATGTGACCTCAAAATCAATAGGAGTCTTTTACTCCTTCGGGTATACCAGAGTACAAAGGTTTATGTATGTTAGACAAAGGTTCTCAAGATATTGAGAGAACAATATATTGTATATCCAATTTGACCTTCGTGTTAGCTCATAATCGATTGGGGTATCTACGTTTTGTGATGCACTTGTGTTCCAAGTGTGCTGTCTATTAAGCAAAAGGTTCTCAATATATTGAGCGGTCAGTATTTTTCCAATGTCCAGTTTAACCATTGACTTTTGACCGCGTGACCTTAAAAAACTCAATAGAAGTCATCTACTTATCATGATTCACCAGTGTACAATGTTTGATGTCTGACAATGGAAAAATTATCATGATATTGAGCTAACAGTATCACTTTGTATCCAGAGTGGATTGACATGTGACCTTTAGACCTAAAAATCAACGAGGTTCCTCTTCTACTCGCACTCAATCCACATATGAAATATTACAAGCAAGTGAATTAGTTCACAAGTGAGGACTAAATTAGGTTGTGCCTGCTGACCAGTCCTGTTCAAATGAATCAAAATAATGAACGGACAACAAGTAGTCTACCGACCCACTGACATGTACAAAGCAATGTGCCACTCTTCTTTGATGGGAGTATATGAAAAAAGTGTTGAAAAATAGAAATTTTAAAAAGGTAAATGCGCGGCATGAGGTGGATTGACAAACAGAGAGTTCAGCGTACAGTGACAACGGCGTGACTTGCTAATCTACAGTGATGTCATTGGATGTCGAAGTTTCTTATCTGCAGCTTTTGGGGAAGGTTCTAATTTATAAATTGTATTTGATGGCCAAAAGTAAAGGCAAAGATAACGAACAGTGAACATGTTAATCTCGTAAATTCCTAAATAGAATACAAAAAAGAGTTGGGCAAGCACGGACCCCTGGACACACCAGAGGTGGGATCATGTCCTAGGAGGAGTAAGCACCCCTGTTGACGGTCACACCCCGTGAGCCATAGTCTGTGATCAGGTAAGGAACAATCCGTAGTCAAATCAGTGTGTTGAAAAAACGGCTTAACAATGGTTATGAAACACATCAGACAGCATTTGATCAATGGTAAGTCATATTGGTAAACTAAATTGTTATAATGACCATAGAATTTGAATTTCCAGCATCGTAAATGATAAACAGTTTGTAATTGTCAAACATTTAAACAGAATTACATTTTATAAATTATGTGGCAAGGGAAAAAAGCATGCAGATTTTTGCTACCCCAAATCAATGCTTTTCTATCACTCGGAACTCGTTGAGTCGTTGACAATTTGTGTCTCAATTGGGTACATGCATGGGAACAAAATTGAAGATTTCTTACAGCACGCACTTCCTTCGAAAGCTTATCGGGCAAAATATTGACCTGGAGTCGTATGCAATAAAAATTCTTAAGTCCTTAAGCATATACTTAAGTATAAATTTTCTGCTTAAGCAGGTTGAAAGTTTACTTAGCATATTGGTTAGCACGTTGCATAAAATTTTCTTAACTCATAAGTATCTGCTTAGTATATACTTAAAGTTAAGCATGGTCGTTACTTGTTTAAGTTCTTAAGCATATTGCTTAAGAACGGGTTAAAATGACAATCACTCTAAAAAAAGCAAAGTATTAAGAAGAATCTTGAATTTATTTCACGTCATCACTGAAACATAATTTTTTTGGGATGGACAGACCCCCCCCCCTCATGTGGAGTATACTCAGAGTAACACGTAGACACTGGTGAGTAACAAGTGTATGTACACTAAAGCTGATGTTTTGTCGCAGCTATGTATGTATGTATCGTGTTCTAAACTTATCTGAGGCTCGGAAATTGTTCATAAAATATGTCAAGACATTCCAATGACTTCAGTATACAATTGTAAAGGGAAGAAGTTGGTGGCTCTTAAAGGGACTGTTTCACGATTTTTGGACAAAAAATATTTTTTCATTTTAAATATTTCAAATAATAATAAATATATAATTGAAGTTGAAAACCCCAATTTTGGACTTTCTGTCTGCAAGGATATACGCAATATTCGAACCCTATGTGTAAACAAAGACTGATGAAATGTTAAATCTGTATTTCAACATAATTAATTTTTCAACAGTCATACAATTATCATTTTAAATGGCATATTTAACCCATAGAATACTTCAGATTAGATATTCATCACAAATTTAGATAGTTTTTAAATATTTTGTAAACATAACATACTTGAATCTTTGTTTACATAACAAATAATAAACTCTATATATGAACTTCTGTCAATATATAATGTACTTCTGTCATAGTTAAAATGTTATAACCTATTTTTGTGACGGAACTTTTCAAACACAGTAGATAGTACATTTCAATCAGAAAAGGTGAAAATCAAAGTTTTAAGAAAATCTTTAAATCAAACTGCTGTCAGTTGATTAAAGCAAAACGATTACATGCCCCCTCGGAAATGGAGCCAAAATTCAGTTGCCATATAGAATTTCATATAGAAAAAAAAATTGAGAAACGTTGGTAATTTATCAAGTACGTATTCTTAGGACAAAATCAAGGATCTATCGTCAGTATTGAAAAAAAATATATAGGCCTATATAAATTAATCTCACAGAAATGTAGGAAATATGACATCAATATGGAAGGAAGCATGCCATGTCACTTTTTTTTATGCATGAGTTTTCTTGAAACAGTTCACATGTTACTTTTTAAAACAACGTGGAGTTGAATGATCTTTCAAGACTCAGATATTCTCATCACACTTCTCTGTTTTCATCAGGATCTACACTATCATAATACACCCCTCCCCCCAACTGATACTTTTTGGTACAGACTATACGGGTGAGATTTTTAACACTCCACATTAATCATGTTCATTTTATATTTGAAATCATACCCGTTCACATGGTTCATTTCGTTAAAATTCTATTCGTTTTACATACTTTGCTGCCATGTAGTCGTAGAGGACGCAGTGCATGAAGTAATACATATGACGTCACAGATGAAAAAAGAACGCTCATAAAAATACAAGTTCTTTGTATGAGTTATGGGGTATTTCATAATATTAGGCTATGATACAAATTCTATTATCTCAACAGGAATGAATTTAATTTTCCACCCTGATTTGCATACAAGAAATAGGATGGCACTCTCACCCATCCCGGGATTTAAACACGATCATTACATTGGTGAATCCTAAGTAATGAATATTGGCATAACTTTTTTCACAAATTTTTCACGATTAATTTATCTATATTTCTTCATATATTTGCTACTTACATTGCCTTTGTTTACATTTAAGGCGTAAGCGGAAGTTACTTTAATTGACATGGCAACGGCGTGACTTAAGTAGATTGCAATATGCTTTACTAAGAATGACTAAGCATGTTGCTTAGAAGTTTTATGCAATGGAACTTAAGCATCTTACTTAGCTAAGAATGTGCTTAAGAATTTAAGTATATACTTAGATATTTCTTAGAATTTTTATGCATACCGACTCCTGATATTGAACAATCATACTTAACTTAAACAAGAGGCCCACAAGCCTAAAACGGTCACCTGAGTATCATAGCCCCACACAGGGAGCCTCAATATTTGCATTTCTAAGTCTCAAATATGGAGTGTTATCATCTTTTAAAATATGCATACGATTCCTATTCATATACACAAGAGATTATTATTTTAATTCTCAATAGAGTGTTTTTAACCGTTGGAGAATTTTCAATGAAAACCATATTGCTATTTTCATGTCTAGTGAGCTTGATCTTTGACCTTTTGACCCCAAAATTCGATGGTGAATATTTTTACCTATACTGTAGGTAGCTTCACAGGTATGGTGGACATCTATTTAGGACTTACGAGTTGATCAATGTTCGTTATCTTTGCCTTACATGGTGACTATTAGTTAGAAGGAAGGAGACCGGAAACCACTTTTGCCTACTTTGATGTCCAATGCACTTCAACCTTCTGGACCCCTAATTCGATAAGACCAGTCTTCCGTCTCATGAGTATGCTCATATGTACATATGTTATGATTAGTGACTGAAGGTAGAACGGGATCCGAAACCACATTGTTACTTTGCATTGCTCCGTGCACTTGACTCTTTGTATCTTTTGACTTCTATTCAAAAGGGAACATATTCGTATGAATTATAATAAATGTATGATATGGGTTAGAATGGATAATGCCTTGAACCCTAGAAATCCATATCGTTACATCGATATCCAGTTGGTGCTTGTCTTTGAAAATTTTGACCCAACATTCTAAAGAACTATCTTCGTCCCATGGGTAAGACATATCATGATATGGTGACTCTGGGTGGAATGGCTAATAATCTAAGTCTGGGGACCATTCTGGTCTGACAGAACGGATGGATCGGACAGCCCATATTACCAGTAACACCGCCCCCTTTAAACTTTTGTAGGGGGCTAATAATTAGGATTAAAGGTACCCTGCTCATGTCAATATTCATGTTAGATTCAAATTAATACTAACAATACTGTTTCTCAAATGTTTAAAAAATAATTACCTTAAGAGTACAAATGTTCTTGACCCGCCCTGGGATCACCCAAATTTTCAAGTTGTAGAGCCTTCTTGCCTACACTCATCTATGTATTCGTAGTTTCTCTTTAGATATGTAACGGTTGTAGAGAAGAATTTTTTTTTAAAATCTGGTCACTATTTGGCAGTTGTTGTGCGCCCTTAGGCCCACAGGGATGCAAGAGCAACTGGGGAAATTATAATTATGAGCTCCTTGTACAAAAGATGCTTTCCTACTGTAATTTGAAAAGAATGTGGAATGGCAGTTATCAAAAGAAGTTAAGAATAGATACATGTAATTGTTACACCACTTTCTAACTGACTCATTTTTCGCCCCACCGCTAATACTAACCCCTACTAGGATCATGAAATTTAACAAATTTATAAAAGACTCGCCCTACTCATTCATAAATATTTATTTAGTTCACATTAATAATAATAGCAATAAAAGGATACTTTTCAAATGTTCTTAATATAGAAGACTACTATTACCGACGTTGTGGCCCCACCTTTGGGTTCGAACCCTCTACCGCGGGATTACCAACTTTAAATATTTGGTAGATGGCTCTCCTGCTCTAAATCACAGGTATGGTCATTTAGTTTTTCTTAGACGCTGTGGTTATAGAGAAAGATTTTTTGAAAATTGGTAACTTTTTGGCAGTTTTTTGTCCTGCCCCATTGTCCCAAAGATGCTTTATATTAAAATCCAAAAGAATTGGACTGGTAGTTTTCAACGAAGCAGTTAAAACTGTTCAGTTGTTAACGATGACGCACGTTGCTCGACGCACACGACGTACAAAGACCAATTGCATAGGTCATTCTGAGTTTACTCAGGTGACCTAAAACTAAATCTTAGATCAAAACCTTATATTCTAAAGAGCTAAAGGTCACACTGTAAAAAGTATAGGTTCAGTTTAAACATTTAATGGATTGGGTATCAGAACTTATCATTTAATTTTATTTTCACAGTGGTCACCATAGCGCCAATTCTCATTGGTTAAAACACACTTAAAGAATTGGAGCGTGCTTTTTTTTCGATCACGTACCTGAACAACAAGTCTAATGATATCATATTTTGTTTGGTGTAATATAAATATAAAGTGATAAGAAATAAATCTTATATTTTTTTCGGGTGGATGTGCAGTTATCTCAGCCGAGATTATTAAGACGGCAAAACTACTTTCATCCAATGCGCTTCCGCATTGATGAGTTTTTAACCGTCTGAAAAATTTCGGTATAATCTGCATCACCGAAAAATATAAGATTCATTTCTTATAATACTTGAAGACGATCAGGTTGAGTTATGATCACCAGCTATAGTAGTCTTCTAATAAGGCAAGGGTCAAGTAATGGAAAATTTTTGTTTGTGTAGGAACTTTAATTACAATGTACAATATGATAATCGCATAATCCTATAAAAAATTGAAAAATCTAGAGTCGGGCAAACATAACATTTAATCGCTCGAGTCTTATTCTTGCACATGCTTTTGACCGATGATTTAGATTCTTTAACGACAGCAGCCTCTTGTTGAGCTCTACGCGTAATGGAAAGGCTGATATCAGATGCATCTTTAACACCATCTTTATGCAGGAGATTAAGATCTTTTAAAGGCTCACTTGCATCCTACATTGAATTATGTCTTAATTGTTCGGTCTGATTTTTTAAAAAGACACTTCCAAACCGAAACTTTAACCGGATATAAAATTCAAGTTTATGAAAATAATAAATACATGAATTTGGTAATATCCCTTTGCAAAATATGTGATACTTTTTTTGATGAATTGATGCAGTAATGCATCAATCTATATATATATTTTATACAACACGAAAACCATATAAAAATTGAAAAATTGTTTTCTGATAAGTACAACATAATGCCTCGGTTATTAAAGTTCGGCAGTATTTTTTAATTTGTGTTGTGCTTAATACCTTTGTTTAGCAACTTCATGCAAAATCTCAAATGGTCAGATCACTACAAGTTTGGTCTAAGAAAGTCTCAATGCAAAATTTTGTTGCGTTCGGGTCTTGATTCAGAAAAACACTTTAATGGGAATTTAATTAACCTTAGGGAGATTCTTCAATTTCTGATTGCTCTTGATTATCTAGATTTATTAGTGGATTTGTCTGTTAACAAGTAGCCTACTTAGGGTCATATCGCTTTGAACATTGGTACACAGAGTATCTTGGTCTAAGAAGCCCTCCGATATATTCAGCGGCGATCCGGATCCACGATACGAAGACTTTAGTAGAGTTACATGTTTTTGAAAGGGAGCATTCCATATGCAGAAGGCATATAGTGCGGGGGGCGGGGTGGCCGTAGATGACGACGTCTGGTTTAGATAATGAGGCAGCTAAATGATTAATGCGTCCTCTCTGATGTGAATAAATAAGTATGCAGGCAAAGGCATATATTAGTGGATAACATAACATGAAAAAACGACCAGGCAGTTCGATAAATGAGAAGTAAAATAATTAAGAAATTTTTTTTTTTTTTTTTTTTTTTTTTTTTTTTTAAGATTGCACAATGTAAATTGAATTGTTATGATTATCACCGGGGGGGGGGGCATTCGTATTTTATGGTAGGGAGTGCCGCTGACGTTGCAGACCACCCACCTTTTCATATATTTTAGAATTTGAGATTGTATACCTTTTCATATAATTTTCTGGTCAAATAGGTGACTTTTCCCATATGACAAACAAGAACATGCCCAAAAGCTGGATAAATTAGAAGGCATTTCATATAATTAATTGAGGGTAACATTAAACCTTATCTAATTTCATGCTGATTTCATACCCTTGTCATATATTCTGTAGGTGGAAAAATGCTAGCTCCTATTTCCCCAAGCGGCACGTCTCCTATCATCGGTATAATAGTAAGTGCCACCCCCCCCCCCCCCGCCCCCGCCGGGGGGGATATAACAATGGGAATTTAAGATGTCATATAGGAAACACAAGGTTAGAATGAAGGAATACACGGAGGATGCATGAAAATGAGAAATGTCAGAACAAAATAACCTGTAGCAATAAAGTCTTAGCATTAAGAAATACAAGGAGGATGGCATAAAAATAGAAAACTGAAAATGCACATATTGTAACATGGAATTAAGGGATGTCTTGTAGGCAATCTAAGAATGGAGATTGGAAATGAAAAGTAAAATGGAATTTGTTAATAAAGTATATATATAATTAGATTAAGAATACAGAATGGATTGATAGAATTATGCGCGGTGATTCCCTTACCATATGCATGGAGTACGG
>CAJDSM010027560.1:170-20170 GCA_903981925.1 Ostrea lurida | reverse complement strand
ACCAAACATGGCCGCCTTAGTTGTCAAGGGCGGAAACATATATTGCCATGGTTACTAATATTCATACATATTCTTGTCTTTGTTTTTACTGGTGATGTGTTAGTGATAATCATTTTTGTCTGGTCTTCCATTGTCAAGCATTTTTAGGAAACCTAGCTTGCTCTTTTTGACAGGAAGTAATTGCTTAATTCAATATTTGGTCAGAAAACCTTGACAATTGTGAAGAAGCAGACGATACTCTTTATTTACTTGGCTTCATTTATCTATCACCCTTCTGTAGCTTGTTCCTTTGTCTGATTGCCAATGGTCCTGAGACAGTATACTCAAGGATTTGTTGACAACTAGTCACACTCTGCACAAAGGTGTTTGCTTTCGTCACAACACAATGTGGTCCCTCTAGTTTTTAACATTTAGCCCCCTCTGTGGAAAGTCCCAACTAAAAAATCTTAACATTGATTAGAAGTAATCCTAGGTTAAACAGTATGTACATGTAGATAATGGTGACAGTATCTAACATTTAATACATGCACAAAATGTAAAGCCCTTTGTCATGCTGTAGCTCTACCCAGGAAGTCATTTTCTTGATTTATTATAAATTCATGGTCTATACTCAGTTGATTATTATCGTCCTGCATTTAATGTGACATTTTCCTCTTTCTCTTACTCTACAAAAAAACTTTCAGCTAGAATAAAATTTTCTCAAATTCAGGAAAATGACTGTGATTCTGTATAAGGCCTAATGTACCAAACACCTCAAGAAAGATTCCCTATTCCCTATGAAAGTGTCTTGAACCCTGCTGAAGGTCGTTTGCACAAAGTCATTTGAAGTTAACCTGTTTTTCAAATTTAAGAAGCAAACACACCAATACCCATAATATTATAAATTCGTAATTTGTATGCACCAATGCAATCATAACTAACATACGCAAGACAAATCCTCCACCATTAAATGGGAAAGAAACATGGCAATCAAATATGATGTCTGATTTTATACATCTGGAGCGTCAGACATTGGACCATCTATCAAATCCATGTTGATCATAATTCATAGTTGCTAATGGCTTCATGGTAAAACTGCTGGGTTAAACGAACATCATCTCCTTGTCTTTTTCTCACTCTCTTCACTCACGTGATTGTATCAGAAACAATAAATGTAAAAAATAATTACCATCAGGAAATAACGAGTGTTTGTCATGAGTTGATTTGTAAAATTGCTGCATTGAAACTGTGTTGCATTGGGTCTGCATGATAAATGGGAACAAGATGGAGGGATGCCATTGTTGGGAGCTGACATTTAGACTATAGGCTATACGCTCGAAGCTACATTAGTAGGCAACCATACTAGCGGGTTTCTGTTCTGTTTACATGCAGGGTAATAAGACTTGGCAGAATGTAAATTAGAGGTTTGGAAAGACCAGAAATCATTTCGTAATAGGACATGTCCAGTATTTTATGTTTTACAGAGTACGTGTTACGTGATTCTAGGCCAGTGCATGATAATAAAAATAATCTTCTCCCTGTGATCTACGTATATTTCCTTCGCAGTGCATATGTTACAGTCGTTATTGCATGCCGCATGTTGTTTTATGTTTATTCTAATGACACTATTTTGTATTATGTTCTAGCATTGTGTTTATATTATATATATATATTATACATGTTAGTGATGTAAGGCCGCAACAATACACTGACCTCATGATATGATGTCTATTGAAGCTAATAATATGAAATATGCCACCTTTATAAGCCTAATGAATACAGTAAAATACAGCTATTAAAAGCGAACCTCTAGGGCCAACAAAAAAACAGATTGTGATGTATCCAAACTTTGTTATATCGTATTCCATATTGAAATTAATATAACTTCACAGTAAATGTTAAATGTTAAGGTATGTTTTTTATAAGTGAGGGTTTTTTTTGAATGGCAGTTTGGACACCTCAGTAAAATAATGTATGCATGTTAATAAATTAGTAAATTGGAAATTGTTTTGTTTCTATGACAATATTTCTATTGTAGAACCCACAATTTTCAGTTTCCCATATTCTTTATTTGTGGGTCATTGGTGGCAAAATTAAATGAAGTAAATTCTAGAAAATTTATACGAATTCAACCAAATGAACTGAAATGGGGTGCATTTGACCATTTTGTATTACCTCAAGGTCTATTGTTGCATCCTTATTGTGATCGACTTAGAACATAAATATATATAATGATGTCTGTTTATTAGAAATACATGTTTCTATATGAAGAGAAATGAAATACCCTTTATTCAATATGTACATGTGTTTAATGCTGAGGTAACTGATGTAATGTGTGTGTGTAGAGGGTATTCCAGGTAATGTCACAAAGAAAAATATCATCTTTTACATATAGATCAAGAATGTGCACCATATAATCTTATCCTTTGCAGTTTACAGGAGGAATTTTCACCCCAGTATTGGTTGTTTTGGTGGTGGGGGGTGGAGGGGGACTTCGTTTGTTGGGGGGGGGGAGGGGGGGGCGGGGTGGGGGGGGGGGGGGGGGGGCTGATTTTGTCTTCATTCTAAATGATTGGTGAATTCTATTACTTTAATGTATCAAAAAGTGACTCTTGTTACAGTGTAATGTAGCTAAATCAATTATCCAATGCGTTTGGGTGAAAAATTTCCTTGTACATGGTAAAACTGCTGTGCTAACAAGTTCAATCCATTTAATAGCCTTGGTGTTTAACTGTTGTGGATCTACCTAAGTAACACTGGTCGTCCCCACTTTCAGACATCAGAAGGAGAAATCCTCTATAAGGCGGTCCATTACGTCCACCAGTTTCCGTTCCTCGACATCGCTGGAAAAAATGGCCGAGACGCCTTCAGACACAGCCATAAAGAAGGAAAAGGAAGCTCTGCAAAACGCAAAAAACAACGAAGTGAAAAATCTTGAATTCGTAAAAGTGGACGTGGACAATAACATGGTAGGTAATATGTAGCTGGGCAGTAGAGAAATTGGACCCATCAAGGGATATTGGTATGTAATATGTAGCGGGGCAGTAGAGAAATTGGACCCATCAAGGGATATTGGTATGTAATAGGTAGCTGGACAGTAGGGAAATTGTACTCATCAAGTGATATTGGTAAGTAATATGTAGCTGGTCAGTAGAGAAAATGTCCTCTTCAAGTGAGATTGGTATGTAATATGTAGCGGGGCAGTAGAGAAATTGGACCCATCAAGGGATATTGGTATGTAATAGGTAGCTGGACAGTAGGGAAATTGTACTCATCAAGTGATATTGGTAAGTAATATGTAGCTGGTCAGTAGAGAAAATGTCCTCTTCAAGTGAGATTGGTATGTAATATGTAGCGGGGCAGTAGAGAAATTGGACCCATCAAGGGATATTGGTATGTAATAGGTAGCTGGACAGTAGGGAAATTGTACTCATCAAGTGATATTGATAAGGTAATTATGTAGCGGCAGTAGAGAAATTGTACTCGTCAAGTGATATTGAGTACACTTCATAATTTGAGAGTCATGTCTTCACAGTTATTTATTTCTGTATTTATACATATATCAGATATTTAAAAAAAAAAAATGTCCATGAGTCTTTTTGCAATTTGTTGAACTTGTTTTGATTTAAAACATAAGTCAGCCCATTGTTGTGTCACAAATATTGTACAGTGTAACAAGCATGACCCATTCGTGTGTCACATACATTGTACAGCATAACAAGCAGGGCCCATTGTTGTGTCACAAATATTGTACAGTAAAATTAAGTCTCGCTAAATATTTATATAATTTATGGAAAAATGCGAAATCTGTGCCTCGCTAAAATTACCACTTACATACGTTATGCTAATTGTGAAATAGACATGGCAATATGCCTTAGGCTATTTTGTAGAAACAAGATAGGATTTCAGTGAAGTGTACGGGAAATGTCAAGTTTTGAGAAAAGTTTATGACATGAATTGTTGAGAAATGTTAGTACACTGTATGTCTGTGTGTTTTAGCATGCTGATGGGGTCCACATTGGAATCACGACCAACGAGAGTCGCCAGAAGAACATCCAGGACATCATGCGGAGAATCCCGAAGGACGCAGAGGCTCTGACCGTGTTAGTGGGCTGTGTGGACTACCTTGCCAAGCCCGCCATGGCGTTCGTCCGCCTGGCGGAGGGTCAGGTGCTGGATAACCTGACCGAGGTTCCACTACCCGTCCGCTTCCTGTTTGTACTTCTAGGACCAGAGAATGCCATGGACTATCATGAAGTGGGCCGATCCATTTCCACCCTAATGGCCAATCAGGTACTGTGAACATTGGAAATACTGTTCAAATTTTGCGGGGCTAAAATTTCACGATTTTTATTTTTCAGTATTTCACGATGGTTTAAATTTCGCAGATAGGAAAAAGACTGAGTTAGAATCATACCCCTAAATACATTGAATAGCAAATCGCGGTGGTTTTGTTTTCGCGATCGTTTACATCATCGCGAATATAGCGAAAATAAAACCCTAGCGAATATTTCCCCCTTTACAGTAAGTGAATGGGTTTTTTTTGTTTAAAGGAAAGATTATGTGTGGACATGTGAACCAGTATCCCCTTGTCAGTTAATCAGTTTTGAAGGAGGGGTTATGGACAAAATGTATTGAGATGACAGTTTAAAAGTGTATGAAATTAATCCTCTACCCAGTCTCAGATCGCAGTAGAACATAGCTATCAGTACTTGTGTATGTATCTAATTTGTAAATCTTCTTTTCAGCATTTTCACGACATTGCCTACAAAGCTATAAGTAGGGATGAGTTACTTCATGCCATCAATGAATTTCTGGATGAATCTATTGTGCTGCCCCCTGGTGATTGGGACCAGAAGACTCTCCTCCCCATCATGGACATGGCGAGAAAAAAGGCCCGAGCCATGAGAAGGAAGAAACATAAAGAGGAGGAGAAAATAGGTGCGTGTGCTGAAGTACTATACAGTGGACTCGGGTATAACGAGGTGGATGGGGAATGAAAAATATCTCGTCATAACCGTCATTCGTTGTGAATCCATCATCACAATTTTGAAATTCACAATTTTTGTTTTCAATGAAATCGCATTTTTTGCATGAAGCCATTGTTGAAAGTGAAGACATTGGTGTGAAGTTGCATGAGGACTATGAAAACAACTCAATTTGTGATTTTCAAATTAATTAAATAAACTTTTGTTAGGAGTGTTAGGAGACACCTGTGTCGTACCATTATCTACTTGATCAAGTCCAGTGCGATCAACCATGTAGCAAGCATGCCTCATTCTATTCGAGGACACATTTTGTAGAAGGGGTTAAAATATTACCTCGTTGTAAGCGAAATCTCGCTGTAACTGATCTCGTAACAGGAATATTTCTAATAGCAAAATGAAAGAAATTGGCCAGGACACAAAATTTGTCTTTTTATATGCGGTATCTCATTATATCTGAGGTTGTTATACCCGAAGCTCACTGTATGTGTACTTGAGTACGAAGCTCACTGTATGTGTACTTGAGTACTAAAAGTCTTGTACTGATACTGTCTTGATACTTTCATCTCAGGTTTGTAATTAACTGTATGTAATGCAGCATTAATCAAAATGTCTGTTAGTTAGATAGATTTGTTCTCACTTACGAAAACCAGTGTTAGAGAGAATATGGAATACAATACATCTCAGATAAAGGCTGCTGTAATCTATACATCTGACAGTAAAGTTGACAACTCAAACTTTCTCTCTCTCTCTGACAGCTCTTTTGAAGAAAGAGGAGGAGGATAAAATTCCCCTGGACCCAATCAAACGGACCGGCCGCCTCTTTGGGGGACTAATCAACGACATCAAGAGACGATACCCTCACTACTGGAGCGATTTTAAGGACGCGCTCCATTTCCAATGTGTTGCGTCCTTTATATTTATTTCTTTGCATTGTTATCACCAACAATCGCCTTGGAGGTTTGTTAGGTACGTTATTTTCTGTGCTTGTTTATCACCAACAATCGCCTTTGGAGGTTTGTTAGTACGTTATTTTCTTTGCTTGTTATACACCAACAATCGCCTTTGGAGGTTTATTAGGTACTTATTTTCTGTGCTTGTTTATCGCCAACAAAAGCCTTTGGAGTTTTATTAGGTACGTTATTTTCTGTGCTATTTATCCGCCAAACAAAAGCCTTTGGAGGTTTATTAGGTACGTGCAGGCATAATGTTCAGTTTTACGGACTCAATTCACTTCTTAGAAAGTGTAAGGCATCATTTGTAGTTTTGTAGAATCTTGTAGAAGGTCTTTTTAAGTCTTATTTTCTTGAACCACTCGGCCAGACTTTGCTACTGTACATTTATTCATGAGTCAAAGGACCGGGGATAGTTTTGGAAATATAATTTAGGATTTAATATCAGATTAATTTACAAGATTTGTTAAAACAATGATGCAATAATCCTTGTGTTATGAGAATCCTAGTTGTACAAATTATGAGCTTTGACTTCCAATTCGTGGTGGCTCAATTTTTGTGGAACTTTTGGTTACCCCTCACCCATGAATTCACATCCTCAACGAATAAAGACTAAAGCAAACATGCAAGAGTTATCTTTCTTACATTTATATAAATCCACGAAATTACGTCCCCCACGAACCTGAAAAAAGAATTCAGCAATCCACAAAAATTGGCCGCCACAAATTTAAATGATTCTACATTATTTGGTTAGCTTACATTGACAAGATTCACTTCTCTGTCTGACCGGTCAGGTTGTAGTCAATTGAGTAGTAGTTCAATTTATTTAAAGTCGGCACTGTATACAATTATAACAAATAACGTGAGCTCTTTAACGACTATCACAGACAAAATACATATATTAAATAAAACTTAAAAACACCATGCAGAACATACACATATACTCCATGCAGAAACACACATATATGTATACATATTTACACACATAAATTATGAAAAAATTAAAAATAAGTTAAGAAATTTGACATCGAACAGAATGCAGATAAATTAAAAGCAATTACAAGGCATTTTAAATACAAACAAAGCATATAAAGCTAAAAGAGTATCACTGGAAGAAAAAAAAAATATTAGGAAAAATATAATTAGAAAGATAGTAAAAATAGTTGTGGTATATAAGTCTGATGTTACTGTTTTAGGTGAGAAGACAAATAAATACATGGGAGTGACAGAGACCATTATAAGTACCTCCCTCAGTGGAGTCCTGTTTGGCTTATTCTCAGCTCAACCATTGATGATCCTTGGAGCCACAGGCCCAGTGCTTGTCTTTGAGGAATCGTTATATCAGGTACAAACATTTATTGGAGTCGAATTTTCTCTATTGTAATCCGAGTCTTGATACTGTAAAATTTAGTGTGATCAGACTTTCTGATCACACACTGTGTTTCTTGAATCTCTTGAACTGATGATGTCACAATGTATCAACGCGACGGTTTTTGTGGAAACTATCGATAAAAAATATTGTCATTACGTGTCAACACATTTAATATCAACCGTAACAAAAACAAAACAGGGTACACAAAAATATAATTTCACCATATATTTGTGTTTTTCATATATTTAGATTACATATTTTGTCTTAGAATGTGGATTTAAAAATATGTAAGGGTGGGTACAAGATAAATTTATCATTTATAATACTACTGTTACTTGATCCAAAGTTGGATCGCATCTTGTTGACAGGTGCAGATGATCAGATCAAACTCTGCACCTGTCCGACAGTCGACTCTCAGTGATCCAGAGCTTTGGATCAAGTTCCTGTAGTAATGATATATAGATATTCATCTCAAAACTGATTTTTTTATTGTGCTGGATTTTATTTTGTCATGAGTTACGGTTCTTGATGCAACAGCAATTTAATAGAAGATATCTATTGGGTGACAATTCAGTCAGTTTTATAAATAAAACTGGTACAAGATTAAAAATATTACATAAATGAATAAGAGTTCCAATTTTGAATATTCAAAATTATATTTTCAATTAAAGTTTTGCAAAAGTAAATTTAAAAAAAACATTTTTCAGTGTTGTTGTAGACAGAGTTGTATACACATTGTGAATAAAGATTCTTCATTGTACGTAACTGAGAAATGAACAATTCTCAATAACAATATTTGACTCCCTGTATTAGTAGGGATAGAAATTTAATTAATTAATGTGATGTGAGATTTGAAATTTTTAAAGTAGCATAATCTGTATACTTATACGAAAAATGAAATCTTTCAGATTTTTTCTCTATGAATCATAATAATGTTATGCTTTCATGCGTTATTACAACAAAACATTTTCTAATTATCTATTATATTACCAACCTATGAAAAATAACAAAATCTTCTGGAATGTAGGCTTTGCGAAAACTTTTTTAACCCACTAGCCAGTAGGGCTAGTAGATTCCCCAAATTCACAAGCCCAGGAGAAAATCCACTATCCCAACTTTGCTCAAGATTTTAATTTTTCAATTAATGGTGTAATTGAATGTTTATTTTTACTAGTCACCGTTGATATGACATTGGAAGGCTCTTCGAAGTATATAAATAGTCATTAACTGAGCAATTCTGTGATCTCCAATGATTTCTAAAGGCAATTTGTACCAAACATTATTTTGTAAGATATATTTTAACTAGCCCATCGGGCCAGTGCGTACTCAGAATTTACTAGCCCGACGTGAAATCTAGTAGCGTCGGGCTAGTGAGTTTTCACGAAGACTGCGCAGTACTGTATTATTGTTTTGCGATGCATACACATGGCCTTTTTCTCTTTGTTAACAATAAATAGCATACGTATTTAATAACATGTCATAAGTATCGATAATCATATATTCTAGCATTTACAGTTCAGAAATACGTCGATTATAAGCTATTTACTACAAACATTTCAAGCGTGATTTTGAATTCTTCTTCCATATAAGGAGATGGTGTCACTATGATGTTTTTCCTTTTTCCATTTATAGAACTGCCACGTTGTAGACACGTCATCTTTTTAAGCTCATTTCTCGCTGGTTGTTTACATTTTGACCGGGCAGATTTCGTGGTTCACATTTTTACCATTTATATATATTTGATTTCCTTAAAGAAATCACAGTGTAATAAAATGCAAAAGATACAGATTATGCTACTTTAACTGGTTGGTCAGTGAGAAATTAATCTGTATTCCCATGTTTGAACAGACACATAATGTAAATAGGAAACGTGAGATCTTAATTTATCACACAACTGTACTGTTTCCGGGTTTGGAAAAACGATACGAACTCGTAGCTGAGGTTCATAAAATGGCAAATTAGGGGTCAATCAATCTTGCGCTACGTAAAGAAAACAGCACATCAGACTTTGAAACTGTTAACATTGATGGTAAAAGACATTGTTTTGTCACCGAGGTTGTTCCAAGAGGATTTTGTCACAGTGTCTTTTATGAAGTGAAAATAAGTGCAACAGAAATTTCAAGCTTCTTCAAACCATGATGTTGCAGGTGAAGTCACAATCAAATTGACGATGTCAAACAATAACAAAGCGAAAAATTCGGGTTGTGAAATAGAAAGTAAATCAAAATATGCGTTTAATGATAGTTGTGTGATAAATAGAATTTTATACTCGTGCTTATGGCATATGAAATGAGTTACCGGATTTAAATATTTCCCTCACCAAGGCTCGGGAAATATTAAATCCGGTAACTCATTTCATAAATTTCATGTGCCATAAGCACTCATTCATGATCCTCTATTTATGCCCTTTCTGTGAATGTACTGAATACTGGTACACACTTTAGATATAAAAACTTAAAAATAAAAAACAGATTACCAACACATCATGGGAATGTGATTTCAAACTTATTTTATTTAACCAAATAAATTTTAAATGGCATTCTATCATGCTGGGTTGGTGATCTGTTTTTTTTTTATCTCTTAAGTTTTTACTTTGGATGCAGACCCTATTGAATACCACGTGGTATCCTCTCGTGAGAATCCACCGAAATTTTAACCTCAAGATGTTGGTCTACATTTACAATATCATGATGTTTATAGAGAAATTAAACTATATTGCTTTTTTGAAAATGATAAACATGTATACATTTAATTTAATTTTTTTTTCAGTTTTGTGATAGTTATGACATTGAGTTTCTGCCCATGCGGTTTTGGATAGGATTCTGGGTTATGCTAATTACCTTTGTTGTGATTGGACTTGAAGGCAGCTATCTCGTTAAGCACATTACACGCTTCACTGAAGAAATCTTCACCATAGTTATCTCGCTCATCTTCATCTATGAGGTTGTCAAAAAAATAAAGGCGGTGAGTATGATTTATAGCGGTATATATGAATGTGTACCCCCCCCCCCCCCCCCCAAAAAAAAAGGATGTGTGTGAATATAAATGTTTTGATATACAGTCGAACCTCGCTATCTCGAACTCGATGAGACCAATAAAAAAGTTCGAAATATCCGTGAATTCGAGATATCGAGGGTAAAATACTAAGAAAATAGGTTGGTCGGGACCTCCAAATCAGTTCAGTAATGAATAAAACGTGCAAGTTTCTGCAAGAATGTTATAATTCAAGAGATAACTTTATAAAATCTTGGTTCCACATATACAATGTATACATTTATTATATTACTGATGGATTGTACTTCTACATTGAAATACTTTATACTATAAGGTACATGTGAATTGTATGTCCATTTAATGCATATCATGTGTAGTGTTGATGTATGCCAATATGGTGAAAGTCAATAAAGAATTTGAATTTGAAGAATTTTGAATAACCATGGTATTCAAGATATCAGTTTTCGAGATATCGAAGTTCAACTGTATTGCAATATTTTCTTGTAGACTTTCATTGATCACCCTTTGCTGGAATCCTATACAGACTGTAATGCCAATACATTCAACATCTCATCCAACATATCAACCAACGACACCGCCCCCTACCAGACCGTGACTCCCACAGAGCACCTCTACTCCCACGAACAGGAGCCGCACGCCTACCACGACGACACGCCCAAACCCAACACCTCCCTCCTCTCTCTCGTCCTGATGCTGGGCACCTTCTTCATCGCTTACTTTCTGAGAATTTTCAGGAACAGTAAATTTTTAGGCAGAAGTGTGAGTAGTTTTCTGAAATTCCAAGAGTTAAGATACTTTGCTAAAAGACGTAATTGTCGGGGCGGGTGGAGACACATAAAACGTATTTGTCGGGCTGGTACAGGACACATAAAAAACGTAATTGTCGGGGCTGGTACAGGACACATAAAAACGTAATTGTCGGGGCGGATGGAGGACACATAAAAACGTAATTGTCGGGGCTGGTGGAGGACACATTAAAACGTAATTGTTGGGGCTGGTGGAGGACACATTAAAACGTACACTACAGTGTTTGACACTAAGATTTTAACTATACTAGTCCTGAGGACTAGTAAATTATATAATTAACTAGTCCTGATGTTTGATAAATAGTCCGGCTACCGAAGGCAGTCGGCCGAGTCGCGAAGCGGCGACGAGGGGGAGAGTGCGGGAGGGGCTTGCCCCTCCGCTGGTGGGGGGGGGGGGGTACCGGGGGCCTCCCCAGAAAATTTTTAAAATCTGGATGCAAAATCTTGCATTTCCAGTGAATTTTGAGACAAATAAATGAAAATTTTGTGACCAATTGAGCCTCTATTTTACTGATTCTCCATAAGATCAACTGTTGGAACATGAACAAGATTTATATTTTCAATTTTTAACACTGGATTTTTACATCAAGTCCAAACACATACAATAAGTTCCTGAATATCTTTCATTTGATGAAAGTTCATCATCATTTTCATCAGCCATGTACAGGGTTTTAATTATTTAGTAGTCCACCGGACTACTTATAGATTATATTTTGGTAGTCCGGGACAAAATTTACTAGCCTCGGGCTACCGGACTAGCGTTAGTGTCGAACCCTGACGTAATTGTCGGGGCTGGTGGAGGTCACATTAAAACGTAATTGTCGGGCGGGTAACAAGTTTTGCCTGTAGTAATACTGTTCATCTGCTTGTGTACCTTTATGATTAAAATTTGCAGTAATGGTGACCGGTCAGTTTGTGTTGTTTTACAGGCCAGGCGAGCTCTGGAGATTTTGGAGTGGTCATTGCCTTGTTCCTTATGGTGCTTCTTGATGCCATAAACACTACAGTTTATACTCAGGTAATAATAATTAGTAAAGTGTAATATAGGAACTATACTCGGGTATTTCTGGACCATCAATTACATGTAATAAGAGTGTAATATAGGAACTATACTCAGGTAATTACATGTAATAAGAGTGTAATATAGGAACTATACTCGGGTATTTCTGGACCATCAATTACATGTAATAAGAGTGTAATATAGGAACTACTCTGGTATTTCTGGACCATCAATTACATGTAATAATAGTGTAATATAGAACTACACTCAGGTAATTACATGTAATAAGATGTAATATAGGAACTATACTCAGGTATTTCTGACCATCAATTACATGTAATAAGAGTGTAATATAGGAACTATACTCGGGTATTTCTGGACCATCAATTACATGTAATAAGAGTGTAATATAGGACTATACTCAGGTATTTCTGGACCATCAATTACATGTAATAAGAGTGTAATATAGGAACTATACTCAGGTATTTCTGGACCATCAATTACATGTAATAGAGTGTAATATAGGAACTATACTCAGGTATTTCTAGGCCATCAATTACATGTAATAAGAGTGTAAATAGGAACTATACTCAGGTAATTACATGTAATAAGAGTGTAATATAGGAATATACTCAGGTAATTACATGTAATAAGAGTGTAGTATAGGAACTATACTCAGGTATTTCTGGACCATCAATTACATGTAATAAGAGTGAAAAAAAAAAAAAAAAAAAAAAAAAATAGGAACTATACTCAGGGATATTTGGACCATCAGTTCATAAGAATGTAATTTAGGAACTGGTCATTTCAATCATTCTTAAACTGCAGATATATAGGAAGGCCAAAAATAAATTACTTTATTATTAAGAAGTAAGATGGGCATTTAGGTCATTTTAGTATCATTGAAAGAATTATAAATCTACCAATATAGACAAATTAATTTTGATGAGCATTGAATTGTAGTTGTTTGATGTGAGGTAACTGGATATTTGTTGAGCAGAATTGAATTCAATTTCATTTTTTTGCAGAAATTATTGATCTCTGATGACTTTACACCGACCGACAGCTCAAAGAGAGGCTGGTTTGTTCCACCAATGGGAATTAAGCAACCAATGAAAACTGATATGATCATTGGAGCTTCGCTACCAGCTTTTCTTCTCTTTATTCTTCTCTTCTTAGAAACTCAAATCACAGAGTAAGTGCCATTTATAAATCCTCTTCATACATAAACTTCAAATACTACAAAACAAAAATGTTGAAAAGAATTTCCTCACAAGAATACCAATTTTTTGATTTAGTAAATGTGACTGTTGTTCAAGTATAGAACATATTTAGATTATTGTACTGCCCTTTTATATGTCTAAGCAAACTGATGTTTGATTCACTTGCCACAAACTACAAATTTATGCAAGGCTTGTTTGCAGTCTTTCAGAATAGAATATTTTTTCTTGAAAAATATAAAGAAAAACTCTCAATATGTGCATAAAAATGTCCAAATAAGATTTGTATTTAAAATGTATTGTACATAATGCATAAAACTAGCAATAAATCCTATATGTGTATTTTCAGAATGACTTTGAATAAAAAGGAATTCAAAATGAAGAAGGGCTCAGGGTATCATATAGACCAGGTGTTGCTAGGGATCATTACGTTTATCGGGGGACTGTTTGGGTTGCCATGGATGTGCGCAGCTACAGTGCGGACTCTGTGTCATGTTTCATCTCTCAGTGTATATAGCCGATTTCATGCGCCTGGTGAAAAACCAAAACTTGTTAAAATTCGGGAGCAACGGGTTACCAATATTGCTGTCAATTTGTTGTTAGGTAAGGTATTTGGAAAAAGAAGGTGTAAAATGACTAAAATCTGTATGTGTCTTGAATATGTACTTTTATTATATTTTTATATATCCATCAATGATCTGTGTTTAATACTGTAAAATTCAGAGTGTGGATCCGATTTCCGGCTCACCAACTTGTGGTTTTCTGAATTCATAATTGCCACTCTCTGAAACTGATGATGTCACAGTGCATCAACGCAACTTTTTTGCGGAAAATATCGGCTGCATCAGAAACAAAACTGCATTCACAAAAAATAATTTTACTGTGTTTTTGATATATTTGGAATAATTTATTATTTTATAAATATGTAAGGGGGTATATAATAAATTTATCATTGCTACAGTAACTTGATCCATAGAGTCAGATCCCATCGAGATGACAGGCACAGGTCATCAGATCAAACGAAGCCTCTCATCATCTCGTCGTAATCCGACTCTTTGGATCAAGTTACTGTAATTGTAATGATGTGTATCACATTCATTCATCAGATCCGCATTTGAAAAATGGAGGAGAATGTCTCAATTTGTCTTCTCTTATCCTTATCTGCAATCTGAAATAGTAAATGAAATTGCTGTTTAAGCAAGTATTAAATTAAAAGAAAAATATCAACTGCTGTAAATTGATTTTCCTACCTCTAAAAGTATATAGGTATATTTAACCACATGTACGTCTGCTAACTCTATTTTGATGGCCTTGATCATGATGTTTATGTTATTTTGTAGGTTTATCGTTGTTATGGGGTCCTTTATTGCGACTCGTACCTATGGCTGTCCTGTTTGGTATATTTTTATACGTGGGTGTGTCCGCTTTAAGTGGCCTTCAGTTGTATCGCAGAATCAAGTTGTTATTTATTCCCAACAAATATCATCCCTCCACTGGATATGTCAGAAGAGTAAGTGCCAACAAATAAGTAGTTTTCCTATATTTTAAAAGTACAGTTGAACTTCGATATTTTGAACACTGCTATCTCGAATACCATGATTATGTCGAACTGATTTTGAGGTCCCAACCACCTATTTTCATAGTATTTTTACCCTCGATATCTCAAATCCACAGATATCTCGAACTTTTTTCTTGGTCCCATCAAGTTCGAGATAACAAGGTTCAACTGTATTTATTTCAGATATTGTAAATATCCAAAAAGAAATAAGCATAGGTAGTTCCAAGAAAGCATGAACCTGGTGGGGGTTAATTATTCTTTAAAATTTTGTTGCAATGGAGAGTTGCTTTGTCCAAGAAAACCTCTCTATATTAAGTATGGCCTGAGAATCTAAAAGATGAACTTTTCTTTGTATTGGTGATAGATAGCACATGTATTTGCAATGGTAAATTATTAATGAATATTAAACTACTTGCACCATTGGTGTATTTTTGCATTAAACTCACTAATTTTATGTTGGATTTATTTGTAGGTCCGAACCAGCAAAATGCATCTCTTCACCATTATTCAGGTTCTGCTCCTGGCGTTGATGTTCGGTCTCAAACTTTCGCCGGCTGCTATAGCCTTCCCTCTCTTTATTATTCTGCTTATCCCAGTCCGCCTCAAAGTCATGGCATATTTCTTCTCTAATCAAGAACTTAACGAGGTGAGTCAAAATCGAGATGCGTTGAACTTCGATATCTCGAATTCACTGATATCTCGGAACTTTTTTCTTGGTCCCATTGAGTTCGCGATAACAAGGTTCGACTGTATGCAAATGTATCTGAAGACACGTGGGTCATTTTTATCGCTGTTGGACTATTGGGAATCACATTGTATGTTAATGTAAAATCATTTATTTTCGTGGGTTTTAAATTTTCGTAATTTTGAATTCAGTAATGAATTCGTTGACATTAACTTTTATTGATTTATAATTCATTTAATATGTATATTAATTTTCAGTGCAAAAATTCGTCGTGGATTTATTTTCGTTGTTTTTATTTACACATGAAAATAACGAAATTAAATCCCCAAAGAACATTTACGATTTTACAGTATTCATACTTCAACTGCTAAAGCCATTTATTCATGAACTATGTCATACACCATCTCATTGTAAATGGCTCACTGATCATGTGTGTAATTTCTTCACAGCTTGACAAAGAGGATGAAGACAGCGATTTTGAAGACGAGGACGACCGAGATTTTTACCAGCTGGCCCATATGCCGATTTAAACTCACAACTTCCAAACTCAATAGCTGGAAATGTTCCGCATGGACAGCCTTTACCGCTGGCCTTTGTGTGCAGATCCAAACTTTTTCAAACCACTTCATGTCCTAATTGGTGCAAATATTTGTGATAACGAAATATGTTTTCAATCATGTTGAAATGTTTGTGGGGTTGACTAGTTGAAGAATACAGTTTATTGACTGAAGATGCCATATGTTTGAATTTCAAACCTGCCAAATTTTTTATTTTTAAGCTCTGTATGTTTGTGAAATCCATTGATTTATAACTCAAGTGTGTCATATGTTTTAACACAAAGATTTATTTTTTGAATCATTTCTTTACACCATTTAAAAGATATGAATTTTCATCTTTTCTCCAAAAAACATGTGGTTATTATAGTCCCATAGAGGAAAATGGGGGTTTGACCCCCGGAAAACATTACGATATGTGGCTTTGGGGCTACATGCAAAAAGTATGGATGAAAAGATTGTTCTAGACACTGTAAAAATGGTTATTTACGTGAGAGGGTGGGGGTGGGGGAGTGGATTTTTACACTAATTATGCGTTTACCCCACGTGTAGACTTATAAATATCTGATATAATATATACCATATTCAGTTACTGTTTATTTTTCCCCTGCACATAATGCAAGACATGGAAAAACATGTATATAACCCCCAGTGTAAATAACCACTTTTACAGTAATGGAACAGAATGGAGGAAAGATAAGAAGACAGCGTAATGCCACTTGGACAGGCGTCTGTTTGTTTTGTGTAATATGTGTGGTGCTTGTAATGCAGGTTTTTGTGCTGATTCACTTTAAACAGCCATGGTAATATGGGATCTGAACAAAGTCACAGTCTCAGTGCATATATCCAGAACAAAAGTCACACGTCTCAATGCATATATCCAGAACAAAATCGTGACTAAATACCAATTTATTTTCCCCACCCAACATAGTTGGAGGAGATGTAAGACTATAATGGAGTGTGAGAGTGAGTTTCAGAGTGTTTAACACCGGTTTGTAAGTAATTAAATGTGTCTGGCTGTAGCGGGATGTTCCGCTTGCTAAATGATGCTAATGTTGATTATGTTTTTCCGTTCACTGAAGAGAATAATTTTAGTGTTTTAATGCGATGTTAGGCTATCAACAATAGAGAATCAGCATTTTGTAGTTGCTTGTTTGCTTGGTAAATGATACATATGGGTGCTATTGGCAGTCAAAAGCAATAAAGATATAAGTATTATATGTATCTAGATGCATTAAATTGTTGTTATATTATTAAAGGCACTTTGATGGTTAAATAACTTTCTACGATAGTATTTCATAGTTGTCAGTTACATCAATTATGTCATAAATGGCAAGAATTGGAATTGATATGTAGAGTTTGTAGTAACATAATTTTATAAGAGTTTTATATTTTTAATCTTCTCCTTAATGAATGGGTGATTTTAAAAAACTGAATTGATTTGGGATAACGAAGAATGGTATCTTTCTTCCGTCAGGTGGACACGCTCAAAGGAATCCTGTGCTGTCTAGTCTCGTATTGAATGATAGCTAAGTCTTATCAGTGGACCTGCAATATCTAGTCACTATAAATAGACAAATGGCATTTTCTGAGTTTACAGGAAACTGAGGACGGCAGACAGCTAGTTGGAACTGGTAGTTGGTTCTCTTTTTTTCTCTATCTCTCTCTCTCTATTTTTATCTTTCTGGCTGACTTCAGTTGGGTATTTATCAGGAACTACTATAGGAATATGCATTTACTATTGTTTATTTTGTCAGTTTAGGTTTTTTTGTATGATTTTTTGGATATTCATGCAGAAAGTTTACATTGATTTGTTCATCCATATGTTAAATGTACACTCCAACACAACTGTGTTCATATTGCAGACAGCAAAAATACAAAATGCATTTATTGATCAGAGTAGAAAATGGGTCCTCGTTCATCAGGGTATTTGTAAACCGAACTTTGTATGACTGGAAGATTGAAATGATGTTTATGCATATAGTTTTTGGGGGTTTGTTTGTTGTTGGGTGTTTTTTTGTATATTTTTGTCTCTAAATGTTACCTGTCCCTCTGTCTGCAAAATCTATCATCCTTGTGAATATGAAATATTGTATCTGGTGTATATATGAGGATATCACTTTTTCTTTTATTTATTGATTTTTTTATTTTTTTTTTTTTATTAATTATTATTATTTTTTTTTGGGGTGGGGTGGATCCATCAGAGTGAGTGATAGGTATAACCTAATTTCTTGTGTGATAGGTATACTACCTTATTTCTTGCATCGAGGTGTATAAAAGTTCTCTGGTCTTGCTCAATATGAAACAGTCCACTTAACTCCCCTCTTTTCTCTAGCAGAGCATTCCCATAATTTGTACATTTCATAATATTGCTGTAAATATGGTTATTGTGAACTATTTTGTAATATATACCTGAATATTTATTATTATATATATATATATATATAAACGGACAGCTAATGTGTATGCACTAGTATTGCAGAAAAAATGTTATCTGTGTCTTTTTTGTTACGTAATTTTATCTCATTTTCACTGAGAATTCGGAGAGTAGGTTAGTACGACTTCCATTTTACATGTTTTCTTTTTCACGCTTAGTTGATATATTCAGTCAGATAGACAATTTGATAGTCATTTGTTGTTTACTGTTTTGTTAAGTTATCGCTCTAGCAGTGTTTGATAACGGCCATTGATTCTGTGTAACTGTGTGTACATGTTCATTATGTTTAAATAGCTGTATTGACCGATACTAGCGCTACACATTTTTTGCCATATGAAACCATTGCGAATGAAATCATGATTTTTTAATAAGATTGTTAATTTCAGGTTTTATACCTTGAAATTTCATAGAGAGTCTGTGATTAAAGGTTGTTTTGTTTTTAACGAAAGAATTTTCTTGTTTTTTCGAGTATTGTTGACTTTCTAGCTGAATACATTTGTACATCTTCGCTAGCCAAGGGTTTATGATTCACTCTTGTAGAGAAGCAGAGCGGATCGTAAGCCCGCCCTTGGCTAGCGAAGATGACATTTGTACAGCATCTGCAGATATTTTCAGTTTCAAAGAAAAAAGTTATGCAAAAGTGGTTATAGATGCATACATACTCATGGATCCAAATTCACAACTTACGGAATACCCTATTAAAATTAATCTGGGTTCTTTTAGGATGTAACGAGGCCTTAGTTAGCCACCGTTAGTGGAACCTCATATTTTGGGGAGAACAAAGCTGAGGGCTTCATGATTTAGGGGTAGAAGAGTCATGACAAGCAATCAATATTTAAGTCTTGCATTTGTGGGAAGGACAGCAGTTACAGGCCATGTTTTTGGGCACTAACAGCTGCTATTGGCCATCAAGCCATGGGCCTTGTGTTTGTGTAAATAGGAACAGCGAGTTAGTAGACCATCAAGGCATGGCCTTGTGTTTGTGTAGATCTAGGACAGCAGTTATGGACCATCAAGGCATGGGCCTTGTCTTGTGTAAAATGACAGCAGTTAATATGACATACAAGGAAATGGGCCTTGTGTTTGTGTAAATAGGACAGCAGTTATAGACCATCAAGGCATGGCCTTGTGTTTGTGTAAATAGGACAGCAGTTCATAGACCATCAAGGCATGGGCCTTGTGGGTATTGGTGATAAATAGGACAGCAGTTTATAGACCATCAGGCATGGGCCTTGTGTTTGGTGTAAAATGACAGCAGTTATAGACCATCAAGCAATGGGCCTTGTGTTTGTGCTAAATAGGACAGCAGTTCTATGGCCATCAAGGCATGGCCTTCTGTTTTGTGTAATAGGACAGAAGTTATAGACCATCAAGGCATTGAGCCTTGTGTTGTGTAAAAGGACAGCAGTTTTAAGTACCATCAAGGCATGGGCCTT
>CAJDSM010027558.1:0-11605 GCA_903981925.1 Ostrea lurida | reverse complement strand
CAAATTCGTTGACAGAGAACTGTACCTATGATGATGGAAATATCTGAACTCCTATAAATAATACAAAATTACGAGTTGTGCAAACACAGACCCATGTACATACAAGAGGTGGGATCAGGTGCCTAGGGAGAATAAGCATCCCCTGTCCACCGGTCACACCCGTCATGAGCCCTTTATCTTGATCAGATAAACGGAGTAATCCGTAGTCAAAATCAGTGTATAAAGAATGACCTCAGTTAGTGTGAAACCCGTCAGACAGCATTTTACCAAATAACAAATTGTACATGCATTGTCTTTTCATCCACACACATTAAGCATTCTAAATCCATGCTTTGTTTTCACAATAAATTCACCTCTACGTACATGTACATTGTAGTCATTTATAAAAATTCGTCGAAAGATCCTTTTTCATTCTAAAAATATAACTTTAATCTCATTCCATTCATTTTTCTTCAGAGGTTTGACTGAACTCCTTTTTCAAATTAAATGGCAAATATACACTGCCCAAATACGCAGTAACGATTAATATGCGGTCAAAATAACCTAGATGAATTCCATATATTTATCTGCCAAAACCAATAAGTAAGAATTCGCAACCGCAAAAAGTTCTTTTTATAACGACCTGTATACAATATTTCCTGTTTACGTGTAAAGTTGATTAGCATTTGACATGTTGCATCAATTTCCTTGTCAAAGTCAAATTAGTATGTATATATATATTTACCAGCGAAGAACAATATACAGAAATTGAAAATCATTCGCGTCCGGTGGATNGTGTATATATATTTTTACCAGCGAAGAACAAAATAAAGAAATTGAAAATCATTCGCGTCCGGTGGATGACGAACTTTTTTTTGTCTATATAAATTACCTCATACATAAATTCATTAGTGCTCCATGCAAACTTAAGGAGAGAACGATGGATGGATTAAACAGAAGAACCTCAGATGACGGCATGATATATTTCCCCGACTTCTGGCAGTCATAAAACAATTACGACAACCCGATGAAGTCCTAATTAAAATTTACGGATTATAAAAACACCGCCTGCCGTACGTGATTGATAAAACTCTGACAGACAACTAAGTGGGGCCCACAACGCTTCTCTCTCTCTCTCCCTCTCTAGAATTTTAATCTCCATGGTCCAGTGGGTCTTTTTAGCGTTCACTGATCTTTGGACTATTAAATGACGCTATCCTTTCCTACGATTCGGATTTCCGTTAGTGTTTCGTTTCAAGAAAACCGAAGTAACAGGAAATTAAGTGATCCGTTGGAAGCGTGTAGTGAAGTGAACAGCATCAGGGATTTTTCACGAGGTTCTTGCTGTGTACCGTCGTGAGGACTTACGAATATTGTATCAAAAGAAATCCAAAAAGAAGCTCCTTTACTGTTACTGGGTGACTTGTGATGTGATACAGTCATTCCAAAGCTGCTTCTTTTATACGTTTATTGTTTGAAAAACTTTGTATTCCGTCCATTTCGTTGTTATTGTAATCCAAGAAAAAAGAACTCAATGTGATTCAAACATTTTCTACACTACCATGTGCAATTTTTGACAGCATTTAATCCCCATTTCCATTTTCTTCACGTCTGCACACACCACAAACTCATAAAGCAGATTGATTCATTTCTCGACACATACAGAACTGTTTTCGCAGATTTCGTTACATTGTCGTCTGCAATTTTCATCAACGTTCCACTACGAATGGAAATTAGAAACTCTCCCAAACACCGCGTGCGTTAACGCCTGTCTGGAGGCAGTAAAAGGAACCATTAAACAGACAAGATAAATTCGTCCGTCCCTAACGAGACACTAAACTCCCAGGAAACGGTTTTCTTATTAAGAACCCTCCCTATAATTTGGATCCGCTGTTCATCATCTTGAGTGTCTTGCAATCCAAAGGTAATTCGTCTTTTCAGTACATGTATTTATCTTTACAATTTCTGAAAGGAATTCCATTTGCAATCATTCTACTTTGTAGCCTCTTGCAAGAAGAACACATGCACTTGGATTAACTGGCAATATTAATAGCTTTCTTGTTTGAAACTTTTGTGACTAATATATTGCTTTATTTTTGTGTTGCAATTGTGCAGTACTAGAAGATTGCTAGCTTATGCGCAAATCTGTAGGTTTTTTTGTCTTTGCATCCCTAAAAGAATCTTTTCGATATAACCCCATAAATGCACGAAAATCCCTCCAAGTGAAAAAGATAAAAGACATTTGCGATATACAATTTATGTTGTTCACAATTACAATTGCCAATGTTGATCAGTGAAATACCTAGGACATTTTCTACACATCAATTTCTTATTATTGACTGGTATTTCATCAATACATGAGAGAGAACTGATTTCGACTACGGATTACTCAATTTACCTAATCAATATATAGGGCTGTCGGCGGGTGTAGCCGATCAACAAGAGATGCTTACTCCTCCTTGACACCCAATCCCACCTCTGGTGTATGCAGGGATCATTGGTTGCCCTTCTATTGAATGTGACTTCTTTACAGAATTGATCAATGTTTATTATCTTCATTTGTGCATCTATCACTGATATTTCTACTGGTATTTTATTTGCATATAGGTAGCGATCTCTAGTATGAATTTAACGATAACGAACAGCGATCAATTTCATAAATCCTATACTGCATATAGAATAAGAGTTTAGCGAACACGTATCACTGGATATATCAGAGGTGGGAGTAGATGCTTAGGAGAAGTAAGCATCCTCCGTCAACCGGTTACACTCGCTGCGAGCCCTCTATCTTCATCAGGCATTTATGTTAAGAATACATGAATAAGTTAGCTATACCAATTATCCAATAGTTTCATTGTTTTCATATTCCGATCTTTCATAGAAGATAATTAAGTTGCGAGAAATTGTCAGTTGCATGGTCATCGTAACGATCTAGTTTGTCAGTACTCCATGCCTTTGGGGCAATTTAATTCTGTCTGACGTGTATCATATCAATTGTTAGGCCGTTCTTTATACATTGATTTCGGCAACGAATTACTCCGTTGAACTGATCAGGGTTATGGGCTTATGGTGGGTGCGACTCCTCCTAGGCACCTGATCCCACCTCTGGTGTATCCAGATGTCCGTGTTTGCCCAACTCTTGTTTGGTATTCTGTTTGGACTTTCTCACTTATCATACAATAAAAATGTCCAAAATTAACAACCAAAATACAGAACTAAAAAAGACATATATGCATCTTATTATCTGCTGTTTAATCGTTTACTGTATTGCAATAAAAATTTTGTAAACTAAACAAGACATTTATTCCTGAGAAAAACCTGAGTGCAGTGACCTTAAGGAATGGTTTAATTAACATGGAAGGCGATAATGTACACACGTTTCTCTTTCCTCTTTCAGAGTACACCAATAGCATTGTCTGTAAGAATGGGGAGGATTCGGGCCGCTGTAGCTTGCATAATCATCACGGTAAGTCACGTGTCTATTTATGCTGCGTGTTGTTCAACAAATGAGGTACGACTTCATATCTTTGTCAAATCGGTTTCAACCTGTGTGTTTATATGTAAATTTGGCATGGAACACGTTTAGACAAGATTTATTTGCTTCTGACATTATATAATTATAATATACAGCCTAACATGGATAATGCTATTACAAAGTTTCTATACAAGTGTAATACGGAATGAGATTGAAATGGAAAATAGTTAATTTCGTTATCACGTGATTTCATTTCATATTGACTTGATATTGTTCTATGGCTCGTTGCAAATTGATTAAATGTCATCTAAAATGTGCGGATGGGTTTGAGGACGGGTCCCAACCACTACAGATGCGACCAGTTCTAACCTCTCGCCACAACCAGTCATTGGAGAAGCAGTCATGAAACTGCTCTAAGTTAACTGGAGCAGTCATGGAGGGCAGCTCATAGAGACATCAGCAGGAACTGGCTCTAAGTTACTTAGAGGGCAGACGCAAAGCTGTCATGGTACCTCTTCTAGTGAACTTGGAGCAGTCATGGAGGCAGTACCGAAGCGGTCAAAGCAGTCACAGACCTGTTCTATAGTAACGTCGAGGCGGTCGCATAAATGTAGAACAGCTCTAATAGCTGTTTTTTCTTAGAGCCAGCTCCGGTCAAGAATTAGAGCAGCTGCCGGTCAAGAATTAGGGCCAGCTCTGTGTATATATATATAATTAACCGCTTTGGAAAACTGCAGTTTATTCTTTAAAATTTGCACGTGAGTTGGTCAGTATTAGTGAAAATGCTGTCGAAATTGAATAGACTGCCTTTTTACATAAGACAGAGAACAGTTGAGGAAATATGATATCAATATATATCCGAAACATGGATAAAAAAGTAAGGTTGGTAGCGTAGTGGCATACATGTAAATCCTCGTTGCAATATCCGCACGTAATGCAACTGTAATCCTGTAATAACCTCATATGCATTTCAGTTTCTGTTTGCGGGTTTCTTTTTTTAATTTAAGGAAATTATGCGAAAATATAATAATTATAATAGCATATTCTAAGCCGAACTTGTGCAGTCGTGGACCTGTTCTAAGGTGAACTTTAGAGCAGTCTGGACCTGTTCTAGCGAACTTGGAGGCAGTCATGGATCAGTCGTGGACCTGTTCTAAGTGAACTTTAGAGCAGTCGTGACCTGTTCTTAAGCGAACTTTGGAGCAGTCGTATGGAGCAGGTATCGTGGACTGTGTCTTAAGTGAACTTGGAGCAGTCACAGAGCAGCTCTAGAGCAGTCAGCAGAGTGTTCTAAGTAGAACATTGGAAGCAGTCATAGGATAGCAGCTTCTAGAAAAGCAGTTCAGGCAGAACTGCTCGTAAGTTAACTTAGAGCAGTCATTAGCAGCTGCTTAGTACGACTGCTTTAACGGATGAGGTAGAAACTGGTCGCATCTGTAGGTCCACCTTATAGAACCAAACAATTATGCTCCAGTTAGATGGGTGATAGGGACAACGTTGTTAGGGCGACCTGAGTGTTTTAACGCTATATACTTGCATTTTGAAAATCATAGAACTGAATGTCCTTTTTGCAAAGGTTTTCGAACTTTCCCTGTTGAGTGATGATGAAAACAAAGCTGTAAATTTCCTTTTGTTGTGTTTCATCATTGTTTTCAACAAATAGCAAATTATCATAAATCAGGTTTCATTATCAAAGTTTGATATAAATGTCTATCTTATCAGAAGATGCGTCATAACAGTACACACATGGGCTTGATTTTCATAAAAGTTCATTTCAATACTCCTATGTAAAGGTAAAAATAACGAACAGTGACGCATCGTATTTTCATTTTATTTTTTAATAATTGGTTTTTAAGTGTAGAATTAAAACAATAAATGTTGCAAACATTAGTGTCTCTCATTAAATCCATTTAAAATACGAGTAGACCAGGTAAGTGTTTTTTTACATACATGCTCTTGGAGTTTCGTGTCATTAAGCTGCTATACTGAAGGCGAGGTGACGAGGCGTACGTGATAACATTAGACATCTAATGCTTCACATTTCAGACATTTTCCGAAGCAAACAGGGGTATATTTAGAGTATGAATTCATTTCTGCGTTTCATTCATTTATATCAAATTAATTTTTATATGCATAAAAAATTAATTACCTTGACATTAACTAAAACAAAAAATGTGGCATATATGGTTTATTTTTAAAGAAAAAAAATGTCATCTCTTGGAGATAATGCCTTTTTAATATAGAGCACAGTTTTGTGTTTTTGTAATCAATTTAGAACCAGAAAACAGTTTGGTTGGGTCACAAGAGAAGGACAAAAAGGGTTAAGATATGATTTAGTCATGTCAGTTAAAATTACGAACGAGTGACGTTGAGAATTAGTACAACGTCTTACCAGCTTGCTGCCGTTTAGTTGTTATAAGAAATAAATCTTATATTTTTTCGGGTGATGCAGGTTATCACCGAATTTTAGACGGTAAAACTCATCAATGCGCGAAGTGCATTGATGAAATGTTTTACCGCCTAAAATCTCGTGATAACCTGCATATCACCCGAAAAAATATAAGATTTTATTTCTTATCATTTAATCTATATTACAACAACAAAACAATGTCATTAGACATTACTTTTTGTTCAGGTTCGTGATCGAAAATCACCTCAATTTCTTAAAAGGTGTTTTTAAACCACATGATTAATCGGCGTTAGGTGATCACGTGAAATGAAATGAAATGATAATGCTGTCACTTTCTATACATTCAGCTATGTTAGTAGCCCTGCTCTCACACACATCAGCTACAGTTCCTTCAGATATATAGCCCACATACAGTTTTATCATTACATTTCCTGTAACTCTTATTATTATTTTCGGAAATCTTCAATGTTGGAGATAGAAAAGAAATGTGAAATGTTTATTGCGTATGCCCTTGAAATCTTAATGCAATGGTACCAATGATCTCTTTTTCCATGTATATTGTCATTGGTATATGTCTTGATGGAATGGTATAATGATGTACTAATAGTGTCTATTTACATGTATATTATTAGTGGTTGGAGTGTTAATGAAATGATACTAATAATGTCTAGGTATATTATCAATGTGATTGACCTTAACACCATTCTGTGGTTTCATTTCGGATCTTTAAGGTCAGTTGTGTGGTTTTATGAATAACTAAATTCATATCTTAATGAACAGTCATAAGTTAACTGAACTTTTATGATATGATAATGATATTATCTAGTTAGCAAAGAAATGTTAACAACTTGCATTTGGATTAGAATATAAAGTGATGTGGTTTATTTTACCTTTTTGTAAACAGATAAAGGAACTTCTTTTTTAAATGATCTTCCTTTTAGCCCTTATAGCAGGAGTAATATTTTTGCGTTTGGAAACAAGAGCTCTGGCATCTAAAACTCTAAAGTATCGAAATATCTACTTCTCTATCACAATACGTATGATGTAAAGGCAAAGATAACAAGTAGTGATTGATTTCGTAAGTCCCAGATAGAATACAAAGCAAGAGTTGGCCAAACACGGACCCCTGGACACACCAGAGGTGGGATCAGGTGCCTAGGAGGAGTAAACATCCCCTGTTGACCGGTCACACCCGCCGTGAGCCCAATTCAGTGTATAAAAACGGCTTAACAATTGCTATAAAAACGTCAGACAGCATATGACCCAATGACAGATTGTATTTACAAACTACATGTATATTGTTGTAACGTCCATATAATGTGCGAACTTGAATTTGTTTACATCAAATAGGGACTTAGCTTGGTACTGTGAATTCCTTGGTACTGTGGGTTTGTTGTCTTTTTCTATGCATTCAGTGTTCTTTGTTTTACAGTTTAATTGTTTTGCACGTTTAACGCTTTAGGGTAATTTGATTATATAAGGCGCTATACAAATGTAGAATAGTAGAATAGAATTGATAATGTACATTCATGAAAGCTATTATTAATACCTCTATAGGGGTTGTTGTTTTGGGGGGATATTCTTCAAAAGGAGCTTTGTTCGTGGCGGGATGACGCCGCAGGTACATGCAAATGTATTTATATCCAATATACCTTAATTCACCCAAGTCCTTTCTTTCTTTATTTCAGATAGAGTTATGCAATTCGGTATTAAATCTTATCATTAATTGCTTAGGGAATACAAAAAACACATGGATTTTTTGTACATGGTAAGGTTATAAGCATGATAAACGATATATTAAGATGTTACATAAGCGATTTTCGTTCTAAAAAGCGTTTTTTTTTTTTTTTATTGATAACGGATATATACGCTAGTATATCTATTACGTAACAACGTGGACTCGCTTGAATTTACTTTATATGAATAGGGTCGTTGTGATTACTTTCAGCCAGTAAATGTGTGATTTTCATTAATTATCGTCATCGTATCATGCACAACTGTCAATACACGCAAGGAAGTTGAGTCTAACCCCATAATTCTTTTCTTTTGTTTTGGTCGCTCATTTACATCGTTTTGATCATTGCTTATATATGATAATTTACAGTTCGAAACTCATTCTACGGGTCTTTTTCGTCATTGATTCGTGTTAAATAAATTTCATTGTTTGGTCATTGTGCTATATTATATATATTACTCAGTTGAACATTTACCGGGGTATTTGCCATTTTTGTGTTCATAATTAATTAGAATTTGATTTGGACTCAGATACAGTAGAGATTTTGTATCATTAGTCATAAGACTCATATCAATATTTGTTGTGCAATCAATTCAAGCTGATAGTAGAATTTAATGAGATTTCATTGACCGTGTGTTCTGTTAGCTAATATATGTAGATTAGAATAGAAGTAAGGAAAAAGGAAAGCAGTCATTTTGTTTGGAATGAATTGTTGGATGGAAATTTCTTTCTCTGCTCTTCTTCTTCTCTCTATTCTCTCTCTCTCTCTCTCCATCTCTCTTTGTTTTTATCTCTTCTCTCTCTACTTGATATAATACGCAGTCGCGTTAACGATGGAATGCAAAGTCACAGAAGATATCGCACGTAAAACAGTTGTTAGTGGTGAACATTACTAGGTAAGAGAGAAGAATATTAACACATACGATTGTGGTTAGAATTGACGGCATTGAGATATTTTGTATTAAATTTGAATAAGGTGATGAATGAAGTCTTTTGGATGGACAATTCTACGACATTGAAAAGCAGAAGTCAAGGTGCTTCAAATTGGATACATGATGTTTAAATTGGCCTAATACAATGATTGGCGATAATGTAAATTATCTGTACTTGAGTAGATTTGGTACGTTATTCATGATTAATCTTCGATCTCGCTGAATGAAACGTCGATAGAAGTATTGATGAATTAATGACTTTAAAGTAGTTGGTTATGTGTGTATAAGAAAGGGGGATCTGGTTGTATATTAAAATTAATAATGTGTGATATTTATTGTGATACAAGGGCGTGAAATCTATAGGACTGTCCACACGTTTATCAATGTTTAAGGGAGCATAGGTTAACTATTATGTTAGTGTGATATTTTTCTTTATTATATTATTTTCAGTCATTAATGTCATCTTAAGATCAGTTGGAGGTAGTATGCATATAATTTCTTGTGTGCTATGTTGTATTTAAACAGAAAATTAATTGCATTTTTTCGTTTCTTTCCCAACGATTTTTTTTTTCTGCTTTTGCATAATGATCCATTTCCGTGTGCGGCCAATGTGCTAGAGATGTGAGTTATTCCTGTTTATGTCATTATATAGAATCAGCTGTCATCACGCTATCTAACGTTGACTACAAGCTTATGTTCCCGGTCATTAGTGTTCTCTTTAATACCATTTTTTTGAATTATAAAAAAAAAACCTCTAGCTGCGTTATCAAATTAATGTAATTTTAAAAGTGTGTACATCTGACAGGGGATAAAAACGCTCATTTCATGAATTACGAGATACGAAGAATAATTAATAAAATATGATTAATTACTCTGAAAAGATAGTGCGTTGAAATTCGTGACAGTGGACATTTAAAAAAAGCATATTGTAATTGTACTGATAGTTAGATGACTTTCTTGTTAAATGCTTTTCTACAGTTTCGGAGAAATTTTATAGCGCGCAGAGTAGGTAACGGATATGCGGCAGACGAATCAACGAGATTTATAGTTAAAAATCTATATATAATTTGAAAGGAAAATCATTTCGATTCAGTACAGAAGGAAGGACAAAAAATTCTTATTCGGTGGCGAATCTTGCAATGACAGTTAATTTCAATCCAAAAATAAAATGTCCATTTACAGTGCACTTGAGAAACATTTTATGACCATATACGGGATGTAAATCTGTATCCGAGTTGTAGAATATAGGATTATTTTGAATAACATGGTTCAAGCTCCCCAATGTACTGGGTGCATTGAGCGACAATGCTAATAACTCCCCTCTTCAAAACTACATACATTTCACTGAATAACGCAGTGCTCACGTGTTCATTTCACTGAATAACGCAACATGTGTTTAGTTCGCTGAATAACGCAACGTGTGTTTATTTCACTGAATAACGCAGCATGTGTTTATTTCACTGAATAACGCAACATGTGTTTATTTCACTGAATAACATTTCACTGAATGACGTCACCATATAATCATATTTCAATGAATAACGCAACCTGTGTTTATTACACTAAATAACACAACGTGTGTTATACAATCTACTTTTATCAATACATGTATGAAGTGAGGCTCTCATTAAATTCGCCCCGGCAGGTGGGACTCTCGTTCCTCCCGCGAGATTCAGGTCTCTCATTGGATTCGCTCTGGGCACTATAGATCCGCCACACTTTTTAATGGAAATGGAAAACAAGGAAAAGTGGCCAATCATATATTTCCCGTTAGCCTGCACTCAATGTAACCAGGATACATCAAAATTTAATCTGACTCAAGGTTTTTTGCATCCGCAAAGGAATGTTAATCACCGTCCTCTCCGCCATTACAAACGTAAATCACACAGCACTGTTTAGCATAACATATTGATATGAACTAAAATGCATTGCAGTATTTCAACATCGGAATCCTGCTGTGTTATTTATGTGCAACATAACAAGTTCATCACGTGGTCTAGTCTCATTAAGTGATTTACATTACTAGTTAATTACATCAATGTCTGCACTATTAGTAGAGGTATGATACCGTATTCACGATATATTTTTGCAAAAAAGACAACTCTGTATAGCAGGGTAGGATACCATTGTAGCATTGTATCACTCTTTAGTAAGCCTTGTCGACCGCTCACAGTCCACCTTGAACTCTATGCGTTGCAAGGAATTGCAAAAACAGACTGAGTGTGATGTTCAATGATCCTGAATATTTATGAGTTTTATGTTTCTAATGTCCCTGTTGGGTACAATGATAGGTCTGTGTTACATAATACGAGTAGATCGTATGATTGTCATTATAAGTAGATTTTGTGAATACATAACTATAGAAATATCTAAGTGTATGATATATAAAAAATGAATCTTATTTTTTTTTTCGAGGTGCAATGCAGTATCACCGATGATTTAGCCCGGTAAACACTCCATCAAATGCGCGATCGAAAAAATTTTACAGGTTAAATTCGGTGATAACTCGCATATCACCGCAGAAAAAATTAATATTATATTTCTTATCATTTAATTTTATATTACAACAACAAAATAATGTTCATGGTAGACTTCATTGTTCATGTTGTTTCAGTGTACGTGAGTCGAAAAATCACCTCATTCTTAAAGAGGTGTTTTAACCAATAGAGAATTGGCGCTAGCTGATGCAGATGAAAATGAAATTAAATTGATATACTGTAGTCATTTTCTGTGGTTGATGATTATTGGATATTTGTACTATGAAACATAGGATACATTCAAGAGAATTATTCTAACTCACTATAGATAATTATATAGATTAATTATAGATAACTCATGAGTAACAGAAATTTTTCAAGGGTAAATTATCAGTATGGATATATCAGAAGAATTAATCACATTTCAGATGTACAGATAATTTCTACCCCGATAATATATCAGTAATTGAATGATTATCTAAGTAAGTCAAGTAGATATCTACAAAGATGCATTCATGCGATGAGTTTTGTTTATTTCGTTTTTGTACAGTTGGTATTCTAACAGATTTATTAATTGGCCCTCGACACTCCACTGCC
>CAJDSM010027557.1:16941-33645 GCA_903981925.1 Ostrea lurida | reverse complement strand
TCCCAAGGCATCCAATCAAATTGCGCGTATTCATATCCTGTTCGGTTTGAGTTGAAGTCTGGTCCTTGTTGTTCGGCTTTGCTCACTGATTTTGCCCAAAAAAACAAAGACGGTAACAATTATTTCGGAGTGTTACCAGTTACTTAGAGTTAGTCTGATTACGTCGCAGCCCAAATGATGACAGAGGGCAGTATATCTGTGTATGTGTTGGAATCGGAAAGATTGAGCAGTGACATTAAAAACCAAAGTTAGAATGGTAAGATCAGAAAGGCAAGTTTTAATACGTGAATTTACGCCTAAACATAAATGGTAATCATAAGCACGCAAACAAGTATGTACAACTAAATATAAAAAAAACAAAAAAACAACATACAATTGGTCACAGCTCGAGTGTTCCGCAAAAGAGCGATACTCGCATTGTCCGTTAAATGGCAATTTCAGTCGCGACTAAATCTGCCAAGGGGAATGAGAGTAAAGGCGGAATTCGGACTCTTGGCTTGCAAGATAGCTTATAGAGAAGCGGAGCGGATTCGTAAACCCTGGCTAGCAAAGATTGCTGTCCAGGATGGTAGCCATTCCCCTTGTGGCTCTTCGACGCCTAAACTATACGGATTTTTGATTTCTCAAGTTCACCATATTGCTGGGCTCCTGGTGTGACGATGCGAATACCAGGACCTGCATATAAATATCAAAAGCACATTGGTCCCACCCCCATCAATTTCATTCAATCGCGGATTTTCCCTGCAATATAGTTTCGAAAGAAATGTGTAGCTAATTTGAAACTGTTCTTTGTTTGATTTGTTCATGATTATCAGCACATATAGTGCAGGAGTACGTACCCTCGTTGCACGCCTTTCGGTTTTGGGGAAAAATCTGCTGAAAGTAAGCGCATACGAGTGGGGTCACGTCGGTTGAATATTTTTGCGTGCACGCGAGGTAGCTCCAGATGTCAAATTTTAATTTCTCCACGTAGTCAAAAAGTTTATGAATACAACCTCTCAAACTTGCGTTTCTTTACTTCCAGCTTATTAGTACTGTTTTCTTCACGATCAGCAAGAAGACCCTCAGAAATGATGAAGCATAGTCTTCTCACTAAGAAAACAGGTGTACTACATTTGATTACTATTAGTATCCCTCGCAACTAATTGCGGGTGTACCCTATGTGACTTTCAAGGTAAAAAAATCAATGCTACTGGTGCACCTATTGCTAGCAAATCTTGTAAACAAGATAGGAGGAAGGACATTCATCAAAGGATCATCCAAATCTTCCACATTGTTGTCCGATGGAAAAAAAAGAGGATGAACCCTAGCTATTGATTTTCAAGGTCAAGAATCAATAGGTCATAACTTGGACTATTGCTAAAAAAAAATTTGTGAACAGATATAGAAACACAGCATTCATCAGTGGATCATCAGACATTCTACAATGTTGCCCATGGAGAGAGGAATGAACACCTATGATTTCCCGAGGTCAAGCATCACTATTGGGACTATTTCAAGACAAAAAAAATCTTTTGTGAAACAAGATAGAAAGCAAGGCCATCATCGGAGGGTCATCATACTATCCACGAGTGTTAGCCCATGGAAATAGTGAAAACCTTACTTGATTTTCAAGTCAAGTTGATCAAAGGTCAAGATCACTATTTGACTATTTCAGATGAGCAAAAATATCATTTAATTTTATTCACGTGATCACCTAGCGCCGATTCCCATTGGTTAAACACCTTTAAGAATGAGGTTGATTTTCGATCAACGTACCTGAACAAACAAGTAAAGTTTAATGAACATGTATTTTGTTTATGTAATAGTATAAAATTAAATGATAAGAAATTAAATCTTATATTTTTTCGGGGATATGCAGGTTATCCACCGAGATTTTAGACGTAAAACTTTTCATCAAAATCAATGCGCTTCGCGCATTGATGAGTTTTACCGTCTAAAAGTCGGTGAACCTGCATCACACCGAAAAAACTATAAGATTCATTTTTATATCCTGTTGAACAAGATAGAACAAGAAGCAATTCATCAGAGATCATATCAATACCTTCACGAAGTCCCATGGAGAGAGGATAAACCTGATTATTTTCACGCAGTCACTATATTGACTCAGATTTCTTGACACATTTTACTAGGGATCACCAAAACTTCACAACATTGCCCATGGGAGAGGTATACCGTATTGATTGGTGTTCCAAAATCAGGGGATCAAAGTTCAAGGTCACTATTGCATAAAAAGACACGTTGTGAGGGTATGCTACGCTTTGCGTTGCCTGTTACGAGTATTATACATTTATATATAGGCCTTGTATGATAAACAGAATTATTCCTTTAACGTGTATTTACGTGCAAAAACAAACTATTTTTAAAACAAAAAGAAAAAATGGATGGCATAAAAAACAAGAATAGTAAAAGAAATAACGTTTCCCCCCCCCCTTTTCCTTTTTATTAGGGGTGGGTTAAAATTACGTTTTACAATAACGTTTAAAGTTTTGTTTTAAAAACTGCTAATGACCTCGAATCGAAGATGCATCGGAGAGCAGTCCATATCGTACGATGAAAACGCATCGAATCGTGCTTATCATCATTTTAATTCGAAACACGTACGTGACTTTTTGAAGGGACATGGATCGGCAGACCGAAGTGTTTCGCTGAGGGTGGCTAGACTTGAACCAGCTCCTGGATTGCTGGAGTAGTCCATGTCTTTATAGTATTCTACTGGAAATTTTGTATTCCATTCAATATTTCATAGGATAGCCAGTGAAGGCGACCACGAAAATTGTGCAGTATGCTCATGCTTCTTGAACAATATGACTGGTAGCGGTTTTTAGAATATTCTTTGCACAGGATGCTGAATTAAATTAACCATTTACAGACGTGCATTTACCATAATCAAAAGTTGAGAGCCGCAGAACGTGACTTGGAAAATCAGAGGCTGAAGGAAACAGCACCGGAGGTACTATATCCTCCGTCATATGGTGGAGGTGGTCTAGGGATGTTGAGTACGCGATAACCAGGGTTCCTCTCATTCCTTTGAACGACACGTGACGGCGAATGGTGGAGATTGCCTTGTCGCTGGACCTATGGACACGAATTCAGGACGTGCGCCAATATCTATCTAGGCGGTCACATGTCCCTGTTGCTTTATATGGTGGCTTTCGGGTCCGCCTACCTTGGTTTTACCCCGAGTAGCACTGGTACTCTTGTTTCCCCGTTTCAGACAGTTGTTAGGGCTATGGATCCCATCTTTTCAGAGAAAATGGGGGGATGTGATAGTTGGGTCGAGTCCACTCTTTGGTATTAACCGGCCGGTAAACCAGCTGACGCAAAGCGTGCCGTGGGTTTTGTGCATGGCCTAGGTGCAGTAACATTAGATGCCCATGCGATATTATCGCTGTTTAAGTACCGAAAAACGAGAAAATGTAGAAATCGGCTTCAAGATGCCACCATTCAAGCATGGCCGCCGCTGTTTATATACTTGTGAACATTTTTAATAATAAACTATATGGTATGTAATATATCTACAAGTTTCATTAATTTTAGTCAAACGGTGAATTTTAAGATAATTTTTTTCTGATTTATTCTCAACTTTTGTCGCATTATTTCAACATGGCCGCCAAAATCGCATATTTGAAATTATTTCGAGTGGGTCCACTATCTAATATTTATTGGTATGACCTAAAGAGATATAGTGCGAAATTTCATGCTTTTATCACCTCTGAGCAGATTTTTTCACAAATCGCTCGGACTAAATGGATATTAATTCAAGAGATTTGTTGAAGAATTTCAATAATGATGGGCAAAACCACTCCCGAACATTGTTTCTGAGTCTTGTTATGTATTGGTCCAGTTCATTGCAGGCACACCACGATACCATGCCCTCAAAGTGACAGTGGCTGAAACATGCCACTGGAATACCATCAAACTTAATGTTCAGCCATGGTATTGAGCATACCCGAATATTCAAATGTAATTGGGTTCCATTGAGTACCGAACCACTTTCTTTTAGAGATTTCTTCTGTTCTATTGTCAAAGTGACTTAGAGTACCTGTCTTTTTTGCATTTGATACTCTCCAATCCAGATAGCACAAAAGATTTTTTTTTGGGGTCACATCGAATTCACAGCAACGAGGCTTGACTGTGTCCTCTTAATTTTCCCCTAAACTTTCGTACTTAACAAAGATGAAAAGATGATTCCGTTATCATGCAACAAGGCAAAATGAATTATCCTATTCCATTAGTTAGATCTCAGGCTTGCTACAATCGAGAACATTATACCAGTTGGTTCGAACGAGTTATGGTTAAAGCGCGTAAGTGTTTATTATTCCTCCAATATTTAAAAATAATTTCTGCTTATTAAACTTGACTTGCAAAACAATTTGCACTTTCCTCTATTCATAACTTGTAACATTTATTGTATCACATACACAGAGGCTAAACAGCTTCCAAATTCCTTTCTCCTCGTTCACTGGAAACAAGCAAGTTTAACAAGCATTATTGAGTAGTATTGCGACAGCAGATACATAGTTCCCGCCTACCGGTTACACAATTATTGGACCGCACAATATTCTAATTTCATTATGTAGGCTATATCATTATACTTATGGTAAAGGGAAATTGGTGAGCCAGGATTAGGAGAAGGGCTATAACTTAGGTGAACAAGATGCGTTTGTGAAACATGATTAACCCCCGGATTCCAGCATGCCAGTGAAGGCTTGCCAAAAGGATTATTTGCATGTGAAATATGAAAAATCCTATCATTATCATTCAAAAGTTATGGCAATGTTAAAGTTTTTGAAAGTAGGTCCAAACTTCAAGGTCAAGAATCAGGAGGTCAAAAATGTTGGTACCGAATAGAAAGGACTTGTCATAAGGATCTCACTGTGTAATATGACAAAGTCCCATCACCTGCCATTCAAAAAGTTATGGCCAACTGTTAAAGTTTTTTAAAAGTAGGTATAAAACTTTCAAGTCAAGGTCAAGAACGGGTAAAAATGTTTGGTTCCAGGTAGGAAGGCTGTGTCATAATGGAACACACATTGTGTAATATGAAAGTCCATCAGCTTGCATTCAAGTTATGGCCAATCGTTAAAAATTTTGAAAGTAGGTTCAAACTATCCAAGGTCAGGAGCGTCAAAATGATGTACCAGTAGAAAGGGCTTGTCATAAGGAACACACATGGTTAATATGAAAGTCCCACCAACTGCCATTCAAAAATTGTGGTCAATGTTAAAGTAAGGTCAAAGTTTCAAGTCAGGAGGTCAAAAGTTATTGATACCATAGAAAGGGTTGCATAAGGAACTCACATGGTGTTAAATATGAAAGTCCCATCACCTGCCATTCAAAGTGTTATGGCCAATTTAAGTTTTTGAAAAAGTAGGTCAACTTTCAAAGGTCAGGTTCAAAGAATTTTGGTACAGTAGAAAGAGGTTGTCATAGGAAACACACATATGTACGATGAAAGTCCCAATCACTTGGCCATTCAAAAGTTAATGGCCAATGTTAAAGTTTTGCAGAGAAACGAACAAAGGACAGACCAAAAACTTAACTTGCCCCCGACTCGAAGATTCCGGGGGCATAAAAAATGAATAGATCAAATCCAAATTCGATCTGATCTGTTAACTTGGTTATGGCAAAGCAATGTCCAATTATAAAAAGAATATCTTGGCAAACAGTGACGAAGAAAAAGGTTCACAAAACTGATAATTTATGAAATTTCTAAGTCCAAGCGGCCATAACTCAGTGAAAAATCAATGGATAAAAGCAAACTCAAACATTTGATCTGTAAACTTGTATGAAAAGCAATGTACCAAATCATCAAGAGATATCTGGCAAAACAGTTGAGAAAAAAAAGTGCGGAAAAACTGATAATATATAATTTTCCAACTCCAAAAGGGCCACAACTCAGTGAAAATGAATGGCATCAAAACCAAACTCGAACGTTGATCTGTTAACTGGTTATGGCAAAGCAATACCAATATCAAATGGAATTATCTGCAAAGCAGTGAGAAAAAGTGCCGAAAAACTGATAATGTGAAATTTTTCTCAGTCCAAGGGCCATAACTTCAGTGAAAATGAATGGATTCGAAACCAAACTAGAACTTGATCTTAACTTGGTATGGCAAAGCCAATGTGCCCAAATATCAAATATATCTGACATGGCAGTAAGAAAAAAGTGCCGGAAAACCAATGGGGACAGACAGATCATGAAGACAGGACAGACACAAAAGAAGAAAGCTATATCCCCTCGGTACAAACCGAGTAGGGGACTAATGATCCAACACATTACCGTTTGTATCTGACCTACAAGGTGCTAACAGACTTAAGATCTGCCACAAATCAAACGCCCCATACCAAATCAACCATATGAACTGGGACAAACTAGTGCGAAACAATCATACAACGTAATTTTTCATAATTTTAATTTTTTTTCAACAGGAAGACGAGTCAAGCATTGCTGTCACTTAATATACAAAATTTTCATGATTACACATTTAATACAGAAGCGCATGGAATGCCACCAAGACTCAGGAGAAACAAAATGCATAGATCCACACTTACGACTAACAAACTATTCAATCTTCAAGTATATTCAATTCAATGACAATTTTTTAAACATTTCTTCAAGACATTCTCATATTAATTCAACAGGAGCACAGGACATTGTATTTTCCCAGCACCACTTTAACTAGAGTTACTTCATATTACACGATAATTCCATTAGAACCAATATTCAGTGGTAAAGGCTTCATCTCAAGTACAATGCCCCCTGGTGCATCAAATCTTCTAAAAATTCAAATCGTTTTCTTTATTTCGACGTTGTGTGGTGGTTTATATACTTGTCAAGCATACACCTTCCTTAGATACCATATCACAGTTTGCTTTACAGTCCACAAATTTAAAGTTCCATTATTCACAATCAAATAAAAATACACAATTTTTAAAAATACTAAACTTTTGGAAAATGGAATACATGGTATATTACAAATGTTAATTGGCGTACAATTTTCATACATACATGCATATTTCGTACATACTATTCATCCACCTCCGACAGTTTTCAATGAAAACAAAAGTTCCTACTCTCATTCTCTGTATTCATGAAATTTTTCTAACATAGGGGATATTTTCAGTGATGAATAATGACAACCTTCTTGACCACCTTTCACACCATTAAAAAAAGAAATTTAGAAACAGACAGAAATTGAAAAGGATAACATGATTTCTTGTGAAAAGTTTTGATGATTTTCTTGCAGTCCATGAAGCTGTTGTACTCCCGTTGTATATGCAAACAGTGACCTGGTGTTTTTAAATTTCACTTCCATCAGGCATTAACATCAGCACGATCATTTTCCGGACCAGGCGGTCTCTTGCCTCTTCCTTTGGCCGGCGGGGATTGTTTTGGGTGAACGCCCCGGTGATCCGTCTGAAATATTTATCAGAATAAAATAAAGAATCTGCCACAAATGTATTCAACAGACACATCACCAAAATCAATATAAGAAAATTTATCAATACCTAACAAGCAATAAATTTCAAACAACTGTTTGGTATTTCTGAGAAATCTATTTTTCAGTGAAGTGCTTTTTATGTTGCAACAATTCTAACTTGTTCATAAAAAAAAAAAACACTGCAGGGCTGATTCAAAATATGCATATCCTAAATTTGTCCCATTAGGCAACCTAGATCTGGATGGTTCAGTTGGCCCTATTTTTTTTTTTTTTTTAAACTGATTAACAACAGATCCATTATATAATAAATCACCGGAACACACACAACCTTTGTGCTATGTATGTGCTTCTAATGTAGTGGATTATAAAGTCGCCGCAAACGAACTGTTCGAGGTGACATACAAATATAATATATATCCCTTCTCCAATCTTATATGATGAAAAATTACAAGATCGCAGATTGCCAGTTGCGTGTTTAGAAGACTTAATTAAACTCCTCTCCAGTGTTTCTTTGGGATCAGTCGTACGCGACATCTGTATTCTGTGTACCCATCTCGCACTGCGTGCTGATATGGAACTTTTTGTGAGCGATGTTTCTCTACAAAGAGCATAAGGGTCATGTTTTCATAACAAAGATTCCTTTTCCATGAATTTTTCAGTAAAAAAATTTTTTTATACTGAACCCATAAAACATCGCTCTGACCGCATACTATCTAACAAGTTCTTGACACAGTGGAAAATTGACAGGAGAGGGGGGTTTATCAAATACATGTACAAGTGGCGAGGGCGACAGTACAAGCAAATTAGTAACATTATTATTACCCAAAGTGATATAATAAAGTCACATTTTGCTTTACATGTCGTAAGTCAGTAATTGGTGTTTTTGCGCAGAGTGCATGACCCTGCAGACGTGTCACAATTTCTGAGACTACTAACTGACATAGTAAGCTCAAAAATGTAATATAATTACGCTGAATGTAAAATTTCTTATTTATGTAGCATTCATAGTTCTCACACGTTCACCATTTCTGACCGCCTTCATCGAAATTAGTGGAGCCAAATCCATGCATTTGAAGATATTCATGCCAAGATTGTATGCTAAAATTGGTAAGTGCTTATTTTCTTCTAGATTTTACAATTAATTCTTTTAAATAGAGCTAGATCCACAAATGTTTGATTCCATGGTAAATGTATTTAGTATGTCTGCAAGCATCAGGCATATGATCATAGGATATTTTCCTGTTCAATGGTTTGGGCTTAGTTTCAACACCTAGATGACTTCTTTAATCATCAATCATATAGTTACCCATAGTACTTATGATTTAAACTGCTTTTGGGGTCTCATTATCACTGTAATGATATGCCTAACATTCAGTGGCTCACAGTTTGAATCCTGCCAGGCCACTGCCAGAAGCATAAATTATTGTGTATCAAATAAACATTACAATATTGCCAAATAGGAATAGGTATTTGAATACATAGGAGAAACCTAATAAGACGCATAATAGTATATAAAAGTAAAAATAATAGGACAATCGACCCATACATAACTTAAAAGGAGCAGCAATAAAATGTATGAAGTTTTTATACTGTACTTGCACTAAAATCATATAAGGTTCAAACTACTTCAAATTGATTTTTGCACAGCTTGGAAAGACAAAATCTAGTGAAAGTTTATTTTCCTCTGAACCTGCATTCAACTGTGTGGTATTTTAGAGTAGGTGGATGGGAGTTGGAACTCCTATGCAATATGTAAACAAAGTTGTCCATGAGATCAAAATTGAAATAAGAGTGCAGCAACCGGGCATGGTCGGGTTGAAAAAATAGGTATTTTGGTTTTTAGGCTAAAAAATGCTCCTCTGAATGAGTTTCAGCATTAATTCATCATTTAACAAATGAAATAATTACATGTAAATAGTGAACAGTAGCATTCACATTAAAGCTTCTTGTTATGGTGTGCTCGAAAGCTGAGGAGCTAATGTTAGCAAGATCGTCTATGAAAACTAGATAAGTGTGGACAGTGCCCTACTTTAAGACATTCATTGTCAAGTTCAGCGTCTGCATAGGGTTCCCTATCAGTGGGCCCTGAGTAACCAATTTAGAAAACCGATTACGCATTTTTATACAAATACTTAGAATTCACAGATAAATATATATCTACTGAAACCATTGGCACTATAGGAATCCATGCTTCAACACACAGACCTATTGTTTTAACAATTAGTCCATTGTCCGCTTGTTACTAAGTCACCCTTACTGAAAACAAGTAGAAACTGTGTAAACTGTTTATACTTAACGCTGAAATTTGGCCAGGAGTTGCTGAGCACCAACCATAGCAAACCGCCAAAGCTGCCAAGAACATCGTTATAAGAAGAACCTACACAGAAAAATGATTGAGTATACACTTTGTATAACATTTTGCACACCATCTACTCTTAGTTTTAAATAAACATGGAAAAATTATGGAAGTATTTTAATCTTGCTACCATAAAAGTGGCACAAAATCAAAAACAACTGCGAGTTATATAGCAAAGCTCAGGAGATCAGAATCTATTTAAAATTCTGCTTGCTTATACTTTGCGTTGTCAAAATTTTTTTTTATGAGAGCTCAGAATGATCAGTAACAAAACATGTAAGCAATCAAGATGATAAACATGGACCATGTTTGAGCTAATTTTATTTTGCCTTTTTGTGTTTTAAGAAATCTAAAGCCAAATAGCAAAAAAAAAAATTGGTTCTTAGCCATGTTTTTGAAAATTAAATGAGGATCTCTCTCTTTTGCCCAAAAAACAAAGACGTACAATTTTCGGAGTTGTACAAAGTATCAAACGTAATTCCATAGTCCAAAAACACACTACACAAATTTTCCGACGTTGTAAGCAAACGACTTCGACGAAGCAAGGCAGCGATCACGGTGCCTGGAGGGATAAGCATCCTCTTGCCTGACCCGGTCACAAACAGCCACAACCCGTGACCAGAGCAACACCACAGCTGGGTACCAGACAACAACACAAGCCGGTACCCAGACAACACCACAGCCGGTACCAAGACAACACCAAACCGTGTACCAGACGAACACCACAACCCGTACCAGACCCAAGGGAAAGTTAGAGAAAGCAAAAAGAGTTTAAGATGGGTTATTGTAAAATTTAGAGCCCACCCTTTATGCTATTAAAGTCTTATTCGGTAAATTACACCTTGATTATATTTTGTATTATGCATCTAGATATCTGTATAACGATTTGCTTCTGTAAGAAAGGCAATATTTAAATTCTGAATAATGATCTTCATTCTAAGTATAAGTGTGTAAATGTATACTTTATGCTTTCAAACGCTAGTCGGTCAAACGAACGTGATAAAAAAGTCATTCAATTAAAGCCAAAACAAAGATATCAACCAGCATAATTTTTACCCAGGATGAAAATGACAGAACATTAACAAACAGCAGGGTAAAATCTAGGAATTGACCCACATTTCGGCTTTGCTTTTACTGAAAACCGTCGGATATCCATGATCAGCTTAAGTGTTCCTGCAGAGCTTGGCCAGCAGAACTTTCAGACATTCAGCGCCAAGGTCTCTCCATTTCTCACGAGACATCGCAGTGCATAATGAGGTCACCGGAGTATGTCTCCAGGACAAAGACGAAATTGCATCACTGCGGATAGTTTTGAGCGAATTAGGTTCCAACTTGGGATAAGACAAAGATGCCTAGACGATGGCCTTACCAAGGTAAATACATTCATTGACACTTTTTATCTGTGTTACTTCAACTCTATTAGCAATGCTTCATGGATGTCGTTCACCACATACCAAAATAAGCAAATTACTCGAAGAAAACCTTCATAATTACGGTCTAATCGTCATTCAGAAAATTTCATAGTGGAAAGTAGCTGCTCAGAATTGTGGTTTCTCTGAGAGAAAAATTGCAGACCCTGGATCTACCTAAATTCTTCTCTCAAAGAAGAGCTATGTTTGCAGGCAAGGTAAAAGTATTAGTGATTTAAGGCAATAATTTACTTAATTAATGAAACAATTACTTGTGTGCGCGTAATCATTACCAAAATGGATCTTATCAAAGATTGCATGGCTGTTCGTAAGATATGATCGTTCATCGAAAGATTGCATTGGCTGTTCCGTTTAAAGAACCAAATTGGTCAACAGTTAGTGTGATATCTTAGTACTTAAATCTAAGTTTATTTATGTTGTTTAAAAAAGGCTGAAAAAATAATATTAAACAATTAAATGTCTTCTTTGTTAGTATATCGGGCAATGAAAACTTGCAATCATTACAGAAAAATTTCATAGCCGCTCACGCGGGTTATGAATTTTATGCAATGCATGCTGCCTTCATCATCCTATAAACCAACAAAGGAAAACATTTTAATTGTTAAGTAACATCAACTGATGTTGTAGTGTTTTTTTAGCACACCTGAGCCGAAGGTCAAGTGAGCTATTCTGATCACCTTTGTTCCGTCGTCTGTCCTCGTCGTCTGTCTGTCTGTCTGTCTGTCTGTTAACTTTTCACATTTTCGACTTCTCTCAAGAACCGCTGGCCAAATTCAACCAAACTTGTTACAATTATCCTGGGTTAAAGGGGAATCAAGGTTTGTTCCAAATGAAGGACCCAGGCCCCCCTCAAGGGAGATAATCACGAAAATGCAAAAATAGGGTTGGTGTCATTTAAAAAATCTTCTTCTCAAGAACTCCACCAGGGCCAGAAAAAGTTCGAAATTATAGGAAAGCTCGCTGATATAGTGGAGATTTTCAGTTGTTCAAATCAGACCCCGGTACGGATGGGGCCACAATAGGGGATCGAAAGTTTTTGAACATGTGATTATATAGAAAAATCTTTAAAAATCTCTTCTCAAGAACCATTGGCCAGAAAGCTGAAATTATTAGAACAGGCTTCTATATAGGATATTCAAGTTTGTTCAAATCATGACCCCGGGGGTACGATGGCCACAATAAGGATCAAAGTTTTGACTGGTGAGTATATAGGTAAAAATCTTTAAAAAATCTTCTTCTCAAAGAACCACTTGTGACCAGGAAAGCTGAAATTAAATGGAAGCTTTTCTAGATAGAGGAGATTCAAGTTTTTCAAATCATGACCCTCCGGCGGTACATGGGGCCCCAATAGGGGATCAAAGTTTCACGATGATTATTATAAGGGGAAAATCTTTAAAAATCTACTTCTTCAAGAAACCACTGGGCCAGAAAGCTGAAATTATATGGGAAGCTTTCTAATATAGAGAAGATTCAAAGTTTTGTTCAAATCATGACCCAGCGGGGTACGATGGGCCCCAATAAGGGATCCAAAGTTTTTACATATGATTATATAGAACAATCTTTAAAATCTTCTTCTCAAGAACCATGGGCCAAGGAAAGCTGAAATTTTATTATGGAAAGCTTTCGCGATATAATGTGGAAAATTCAGGTTTGTTCAAATCATTGACCCTGGGTGGTACGATTGGCCACAAAGGGGATCAAAGGTTTGACATATGATTATGCTATCATAGGAAAATTAAGTTTAACAATCTCTTCTTCAAGAAACCACTGGTCAGGAAAGCTGAAGTGTATGGTGGAAAGCTTCTATATAGAGGAGATTTCAAAGTTTGTTCAAATATGACCCCCGGGGACGATGGCGGCCCCAATAGGGGATCAAAGTTTTACAATGATTATATAGGAATAAAATCTTTTAAAAATCTTCTTTCAAGAAACCACTGAGCCAGGAAGCTTCGAAATTTATATGGAAGCTTCCTGATATTAATGGAAGATTCAGGTTCTGTTCAAATCATGACCCCTGGAGCGTACGATGGGCCACAATAGGGATCCAAGTGTTGACATATGATATATATGGGGAAAATATTTAAAATCTTCATATCATACTCAAGATATACTGGCCATAAAGCTGAAATGTTATATGGTACAAGCATTCCTGATTTAGTGGAGAGATTTCAAGTTGTTCAATCATTGACCTCCGGGGGTTACATGGGCCCCAATAGGGATATCCAAGTGTTACAATGATATATATATAGGGGACATCTTTTAAAAATCTTTCTTCTCAAAGACCACTGGCACCAGGAAAAGCTGAAATTTATATGGAAAGCTATTCCTCAATATAGTGGAAATTTCAATGTTTGTTCAAATCATACCCCCAGGGTATATGGTGTGGCCACAATTACGTGGGATCCAAAGTTTTTACATTTGAATATATATTAAAATTGTTTCTTAAGACCAAAAGACAACATTTATCTTAAAGCTTTCCTGATATAGAGTATAATCAAATTTGATCAACAACCTCCCGGGGTAGGGCAAGGCCACAACAGGGATCAATGTTTTGCATAAAAATGCCTTCTTCTCCTAGCTAACCACTGTCAGTTTCAAGCGAAACTTGAAATTCTTTTCTAAATCACCACTGCTGAGCCAGGGCCAAGTCACTCAGTGAGCCGATGTGGCCCATGGCCCTCTTGTTAATTTTAGCGAGAATTATTATATTTTTAGAGGGGGGGGGGCTTTTGGTTGACCAAACTTAATTATTATTAAACTTCGCCCCCTGGGCCCCCCACGTGACTTCATCCCAGACCTTAAGCTTATCTGTTTTCTTTTTCAACGAATCCGCCCCCTCCCCCCTTTTTACAAATCCTGGATCCGCCACTGATTATCTTGCAACTCAATACATAAGTAGAAGTTAGATAAAAACATCAAATACCGTCCGTGAACAAATAGATTAATGAATTCATGAATTGAACGTATTTACAACCCTATTGGATACCCATCTTATAGTATCAATGATACATATGATGTATACATCTTTATTTTCTTGACCATTATTCTCCGTTGTGTGTGTGTGTGTAGTTCTATTCGACATTTAATTTTATTGTTGTAGTATCACGACTTACCAACCGTCCTGGACTTCTCGTACCAACTGAAGAGATAGTCTTGAAATATTCTCTATTATGAATAGTGCTATTCATTCATTATAATATATGTTACAATGTCACTTTTATTCGCAGAGTGTAAACGGGATTCATTTATCTCAGATCAATGACATACGAAACTTGAAGACGCGCGAAGCATATAGCAGATTGCAAAGAAGTCAAAGAAACAACAGGACCTGTTGGAAATCTATAGAAATAAAATGGACGGCTTATTCGTGCAAATGGAGGAGTAAGCGCGTTATTTTCGCTGGGAATATCACCATTCATGATTCTGCGACAAGATGGAAGATATGTATTGAAAAGCAACAAAGGTGAGAGTTTAGCGAGGCAGGCAATGAGTGATATACACAGATGTCCAGCCGTAGATAACTTAACGCTCACATGCCCACGACAAGAGAGAACACTCCTAGCACTAATAATACTGTCTCATAACCTGTTAGTTGCATTATGTATATAGCTCACAACATAGACTCGCGCAATCAGAAACCGGAAACTGTACCGCACCAAGTCTTGCCAATCATCCATATCATCAGTAACTAAACTATCCTATCGAAGATGAGGACTCGCAAAGAGAAAAAGATATGACCAAGAGGAAGAAAGAAACACCATGTGGAAGAGAAATACAAAAAAAATACAAAAGGAGAAGAAGGGGAAGAAGAAGAATGGAAGAGAAGCGAGACAAATTAATACATCAAACACAGATAACGAGACCCATAGAGAAAGAGTGAAAGTAATATACGTTAGAAGAGGAAGATAAACAAAAGATAGGAAGAGTACTATCATAGATTAATACTTCGAAGAAAATTCGCAGACGACGGAACTAAGAGAACTGAGAATTATCACAACAAATCATAGGAAGAATAGTATCGAAGAATACAAGAAAGAGAAGAAAGAAAACGCAAGAAGAAGAAGATGAAATACAGGAAGAAAGAAATGAGCAAAAAACAAATGGTGAAGAGATGACATACAGAACACTATATAGAAGAGGAAAAATAATAGAATATCGATGTGATAGGAAGAGAAATACGAAAGAGTAAGAAGAAAGAATGAGGGCCAATTATAGAGGCACGCTGTCTAAAGTAACAAAGAGGATGACTAGAACCCAATAAAACTGCACAAACTACGGTGAGTTAATGTGTTTCTTATAGTATTTGTTTGTTGCATTTCTTATCCGATGTTTGTAATATTTTGATTTCATGATTTCTATTATTATACCCATTTCTCAGTTGATAATCGCCCTGAATTCACACACCTTCCTACACAATGCTAAATGCTGTAGAACTAACCGCATTTGTAGGAGGATCGAGTCTGAGCAAAGATTGATATTTGAATTGACCGCCATGTCGTATTGCGAGAGGAGGACCTGACCTCGGATTTGCAGAAGAAATAGGACAGCCATAGCATCAGACTGTCTAACACTTTAGCACATGCTGAGAACAAGGAATCCAATGAGTCGTGAGTAAAAATGGATGTGCAAAATAGCGTACAATTTGACAAATAAACCGGCTGCTGAAACGTACAAGCCAATAGTCCAAATAATCATATAATCCGGCGAGGACCGCAGAATAGGCGACACGGAGACCGCGAGTATAGTCTGGTCTAGTTAGCTTGACCTGCATATTTGACTAAACCTACTTTAAAACAAAATAGCCGAATTTGAAAACTCGCGCGAGCCGGTTGATTATGACCTACAGAGTATACACAGACACGGGACCAGCGGGGAGAAAGGATGCTACCGCAGAGAATAAAACACTGCTTCCGTAAAAGACACGAGAATCAGCGTTGTATAGGTGTACTCCGGAAAGGAAAGTATCACTAGGACCACGGGGAGACCAGCCGTTGAATAGGTCCTTCATATGTTGTGGACGTTCATGTTTGGCTTTATAGTCGGACGTTAATTTTTATCATAACGTGCACACATTTAGAGACCAATGCACCGTCTTTAGTACTTATTTGTACACCAATTCCTAAATTCGACTTCACACGTTGGCATACAAGAGAGGATGTCAAGCCGTGGGAAAAAACTCTTATCTGAGTTTTCGTGTTTCAAATTTTAAAATATTAATAACACAGGACCATGACCATTAATATTTTCTATCGGCCGTGTATGAGTACCTTCATAGTTGATATACACAGACAGTGAATCAGCCTAAGAGCTAAATTCACATGGATATGTAGTTGAAGGTTGATCAGTTTCTAGTGAATAATCAACTATTATAGAAAAGATTAGAGAGACTACTCTAAAGACCTCTAGTACCGTCGTAAATTATAACAAGTCAGAGATTGAGCCTAGCATATATGAAATCGCTGGACGTCAT
>CAJDSM010027550.1:925-10953 GCA_903981925.1 Ostrea lurida | reverse complement strand
GTAAATAAGCAGCAAAGTTTTATTGACAAGGTTTTTTATAATGATGATGTAATCTTCAATGCCATAAAAGTTATTCTGATGGTCTCTACAAATTCTCTATGAATGGACTTTAATTGACGTGTTGAAATCCATAACTTTGATGTTTGTGATGTCCAGTGGAATATTTGATATTTAGTTTCAATATAAAATCCGGGATAAGTGCCTGTGTTCTCGGAAAACAGCTGTTTTGTTTGAGCCTCAAATTAATGGATCTGTTGCCCTAAGCCTTCAGCTTTGGGCAACAGATCCATCCTTGGGTCAAATAAAACAGCTGTTGCCCTTGAACTCAGTCAATAAGTATCATACTGACTAGAAAATGTTATACAGCTGATGTCATATGGAAAGCAAGATTTGGTCATTGATAAGTAATGTCTCTGCTACATTGTATTTTCAAGGTATAATTTCCAAATTCAGTAAATGAATTTATTCACTGTAATCATATGATATCTTTTGTTTACCTAAAATACTAAATATTGTTTAAAAAATTTCTAGTTAATATCTATAATTATGTTTTGTGATAATCTTAAAGAACAACATTCTAAACTTACTACTGAAACGTTTTACATATCCTGATTTAACAGCCCTCAACGCCATGTTTATCTGCAAAGGAAAAAGAACCAGAATTTCAGAAGTACACGATAATACACTCGATCAAAACAACATATTCACTAAAATAACTGAATTTTCACAGCATATAAATGCCTTTTTTTTTTTTTACCATATTTAAAATAATAAACTAAACCTCTTATAAACATATGCTTGTTTATTACACCTTGTGCATATAAAATAAAGGGTTTTCAGGATTCAATGCATGAACATTGCATGAATATAGAAAACCTATCAAAATGGGTCCATGGAATTCCCGGAAACACCAGATAATTACAACAACAAAAAAACACCATAAAAAGCACAATTGTAAATACACCTACAGGATGTTAGTCTAAATGATCATCATACTAATACTGAAGTTTCTTTCATATTAATTAATAACATAATTTCTTGATAACGCAATCCCTCATAAAATGGTTTCAATCCAGCTGTTTTGATCGGTCCACTGGAACCGGTAATTTTGTGTGTAATAGTGATAGTAGCGAGCTTTTCTAATGATTAGGTTAGTCACGTGACTTGCTCTCTATCAGCTGAAAAGATGTGACTGATCCAAGTTTCGACCCGCAATGCGTCCGCAAAAATATCGCCTTCACTGCAGTACATACCATTGACAAATCCGTAAATAAAATAAATATGTTGTTTGGATAGTACCACAAACGTTTTAAAATTCCAAATATGCTTTCTCATACCTTCGTTTGTTTTGCTGTTGATGATAACTGCTTATTTTGTAATTGAAAGAAAACAAAACATTGCAGCTAATTCAACGTCACAGTGCAGCTGTTTACGTTGACAAAACGACGTCACAATGCAACATGTTCACGTCGACTCCGTCATTTTTCCTGCGTTAAATGCAGAGGCTGATTTTATTTGCAAGCTGTTTTAGGGTCTTCGCTTGAACCAACGGTAGCACCGTCAACATAGTTGGGGTCTATACTATACCAGCCCCTTATACGCATTGATGAAGATTATTTCTATGGTAGATCAATGGCATAGATATCAAAATTACTGGACCAGGAAGCACTTGGGGTGGAAGATGATAAGAGCAGAACTTCAGAGCTATTTTGAATCGACATTCTGAACTTAAAAAAAATCTGTTTCATTTCTTTTTTTTTTTAATGGGGTGGTAAAGTATAGACCCTTACTATCATTATTACAGGCAAAATTATGTCATTATTACAGGCAAAATTACCGGTTCCAGCTCAGGGGTTCGTGACAGGTCCCTGTGGTTATAGTGGACCGATCAAACCAGCTGGATTGAAACCATTTTATGTCGGAGGGATAGCTTTATCAAGAAATTATGCTGGGCCTGCCAAATTTCGTTATCATTAACTTCAATTCACTAAAGTATCGTCTCACCTCTTTACTGAACTGAAGTTGCGCAAGTTCCTGTTCCAACTAGAGTTTTACAATTACAGGGGTACGTGTGTAATACCACACCAAACGAAGTAGCGAGAAACGTTCGTTACAAATATGGTGTTTGCGTTTAGAAAATTCTCAAATATCAAACCATCAATAGGCCTATGGACGATGTGTTTTTACGTTTTAACGTTAAATTATCTGTTGTCAAACCGTGCCAAATCTGTCAAAATAGAAATTACTCATACTCAGTCAAAATCTTCTTCTTAGCGACCATGAATTTCGCAACTGCTAAACGCAATACCGACACAGAAATTGTAGGTTCCGAATTCGTTCGTCACTACGCATGTTCAACACCGTAGGTTATTTTACACCATACAGGATGCTAGAATTATGGACAACCAAATTGATGAATAATTACTGCTTTGTAATTTTTTTTTACCAAATATTCTTCATAAATACATAGAGGAGGGGTGGTTTCACCTCTCGTGGGCGTGGGATGGGGTGTGTCAACTACCCCTTTAGTGCCATTTTACAAAGTTTGATTAAGCAGAAGTTCAGAGATATTGAGGCAAACTAGAAAAAATGTGATTAGTGGCGCACACAGAGGACCTCTGGTTTGAGCCATTAAATAGTTCCATCTGATTCACCAAAATATTAAGGCATTAATCAATATTGACTCTGATCTTGACTTAACATATAATTAGTAGAAGGTTTAGTGATGATTGACCTTGCATGCTTATATCATGTTCTCAAGATAATTCTTTTAAGAAATAGTCAATAGTGACCTTGACCTTTGATCAATGACCTTAAAAACCAGTAGGTTTCATACTTTCTCCATGGCCAACATTTGTGGAAGGTTTGATGATCCTCTGATGGATGCTGTACTGTACGTCTTCTATACCTTGTTCACATGATTTTTAGGCAGTACTCAATTTAGTTATTTTGACCCTTGACCTTGAAAATCAATATGGTTCATCCTGATCTCTCCATATGGTAACATTTATGGAAGGTATAATGATCCTCTGATGAATGCCATGCTTCTATCATGTTCACAAAATTTTTAGCAATAGTCAATAAGTGACCTTGACCTTTGAACCCTGACCTTGAAAAATCAAATAGGTACATTCCTCTCTCCATGGGAAACGTTTGCAAGGTTTGATGATCCTCTGATGAATACCCTTGCTTCTATCTTGTTCACAGAGTTTCATACACAAAACACAGTGCTGCTATATTCTCTCCACAACCTGTTGCAAGAGGATAAAAATTCTAAACCTCTCCAAAACTGTCATACAAGTTTCTGCAAACATTTTTGAGTTACTTCCCTTTTTATAATAATTCCAAACTCGAAAACGGCAGAGACATATATATGTCTCTGAAAACGGGAAATCAGAAATTTTTCAAAATCGAAAGGGAGCTTGCCTCTATGAAGGTATACACTTTCTAAAAGTTTCAATCTAATTAGTGAAAGCGTTTTTCAGTTATTGTGCAAAAACTGAAAAACACCATTTTTTTTTATGAAAAAAGTTCCACATCTCTGAAACTTGAAATCAAAAATTATTCAAAATCGAAAGGGAACTGACCTCAATGGATATTAATATACACTGTCCTAAAGTTTCATATTTAAATTAATTGGTGCAAGCCTTTTTGAGATATCACGTGAAAACTGTTTGTGACGGACGAGTTGGACAGACGGATGAAAAAGTTTTTACTATAGGGCTCCCGCCGATACTCAGCGGGGCCCTAATAATATCTCTCTATGTTGGGGAGACATTTAACAAATGTCAAGCAAATTTAAGGTTCCTTTAAACGATAACACTCGATCGTACTCACCAACCAACAAGTGAAAACCAATAGGCCTCCTGGGGGAAGGGAGGGGGGAGGAAGGGAGGGGCGAGAGTGGGGCACTCAGTGAAAACTCCTCGGGTGGTGGCGTGAGGTTTTTTTACTCAGCTTATAACCTTGCACATTGATGAAGCTGAATAGCGCAGTAGCTGAGAAAAAAAGTGCCAATTGGAGAGAGGGGGGGGGCGGGGGGAGGAGTTAAAGAAGATGGGGAAAAAAAAAAAAAAAACCCAACAATTCAGATGAATTTGAATTATACATTTTATTGAAAATATATGGCCACAAGCTTGTGCAAAATTTTAAAAATATATGTAAAAAGTTACATGAACATACATGTATCATATACCTTATCATGACTCATATCAAGTTTGGGGATACATAATTCCCGAAAAGTGCAAAAATTAAAAAATAATTTTAAAAAAATTTAGACACTAACTTATATTACAATTAAATTTCTTTGGATTAATGCAAATTATCATTCTTTATTATACATTTGTCTGTGACTCACAGTGAAACCCAAATGAATACTGAACCTATTACAGAAATATTTTAATTAACCATTCATCAAATACTGGTAGCCCTCCAGATATTTTGCAGCAAAATATACATGTTCTTTAAGCAGAACAACTGATAACTGAAAACAATCCACCATAATTTTTTAACCATGACACAACCTGAACATTGCTGCATACAGTATTAATATCTACAATGCTATGAAGTTACAAATACCTGGTACATGCATGCATGATAACACCTAACACATCAAAATGTCACACAAAGATATAAAGGTAGAGAATTCATTAAACTTTTGTAAATATAAAACTGAACAGCTCTCACATGATTAAAAAAATAATAATACAACATATTAGGATATACAAATTTTCACTGATTCAGAAATCATAATTAGTGTCAGAACAAAATTTAACCAAAAACAGAACATGAAATATAAGAACATCTTAATTACTTTACTAACTCTCCTGATAGGACTGGATGGGAAAAATAGTGGAAAATATTCTCTCTCTCTTAAAACTTTATTGCATAAAACAAAATAAAAATTTAACATGAAAGGCTGAAGAAAGAAAAATAAACAGATAAAGGACAAACTTTGATACATGTATAGGGACTGCTGATTGCAGCTTCACTGAATACACATGTATACACAAATAAGACAGATTCAGACAGTACAGTATTATACAGAGTACTTAGTTTCCAGGCATAATACATTGTACATTACATGAACAGTGGCACTAAACACGTACAAAACTAAACATATTGTATGATCATTAAATTTTAATGTTACATATTTTAAAGTTTTGATCTGTGTACATTATGATATACACACATTTTGAGCCGTTCCTAGCAAAAAGGCCCTTACTTAGTAATTTAAATGCTGAAGTTTGAACTATAGAGAACAGTCTTCCAGAACATTATGGAAATATTGTTGACATTAAAATTACAGTAAATCAAAGATGAACGAGATAACTGGTGATTGGTAGTCATGAAATCTTTCTTTACAAAGTATGCAAAATGACGTCATATTTTTTCATTGTGACATTTCAAAAACTTGTTGGATAAGATAAGGCCCTTTTGCTTAGGAACGGCTCAATTTTGATATATTAATTTTGATGTGTTGAATACTAACACCAAAAGAATTCCCTTATAAAAACTAAACATTTAAAATCTTACCTAAAAAATAAGTCCTTCTCTAACTACCTTGTGAACTCCTGGACAAGACACAATCATTGTACACTCACATCATAAGGGCTCAAGATACAAATTTTGTGCATTATGATGTCAAAATGCCATTTTTTTCACACCTCTAATTTTCGAAAGACTGCTGTCATTGAAGGTGTGATGCACTTTATTACCTGACTTGTACATAAAGTGGCTTGCACAAAAAAGTGTGTAGCATATCCCCCCCCCCTCCCCCCCTTATATTCAGCACAGAAACTTCAAACTAATAGAAAAGTGGCTTGCACAAAAAAATTGTTATTTTTACCATAACCCAATATATAGCAATACATAGATTAATACAATAATAAAATAATATAAGTACATGTACACAAAATCCCACAATGAACTCTCTGCCAATGTTCCTGGTTTAATCAAAACTACCAAAACTTCCAGCACTACCATAACTACTAATGGAGCTCCAGCTACCATGGCGACCAAGTCCCCAACCTCCAAACCCATGACCTAGTATCTTAGAGGCTCCATAGCCCAGAGCTGCCCCTCCTAACAGACCTGGAACAGAAAAAGTTTATAGTATGTTTGAACAATAAAAAACAACATATCTTTTGTACATATGCATGGGCAGTCACAGAATGGGCACATTAACAAGTGCGCTGCAACATTTATAATAAGACATGCAGCAAAAGATATTATACAAGCTGAACAGTTATGAGAATTCACTTATTATCAGAATCTTGATTAATTTTATTTTTATTTTTACATTACACTGAATTTCTTTACAATTGAGTTGAACATATTTTATTGTATAACATAGGGCTGCGTATCGAGTGAAATTTTCGTATTGCGATATATTGTGATATTTTCAAATGTATTGCGATATGTATTGCAATATTTTCCATTAAGAATATCAACGATCTTTTGTCTTATTTCCTTTATTTTAAGATAGATTACCATGCAGAATATACATAAAAATTAAAAAACAAGTGTTCTTGAATATAGTCAGACACAATATAGACTTGGCTGCTTAACTCTGATGCTCTGTTGGAAGTAGAAAACTATATCTTAATGTTTTGAAAAATCACATAAATGCTTCAGCCATATGAAATGTAATATTATAGATGTGAGGAATCTCAAGTCTAAACGTAATTTCTGAGCCAAAAATTTTTTTTCCAATATACCGGTATTGAAAAAACGTATCGCGATACGATATTTTTTAGAAACGAATCGCAATATATCGGAATACAGGTATTATCGCACAGCCCTAGTATAACACATACAAATGGATTGGATACAAGTTCTTGCAACTTAATGACCCTCTTCATTATTACGTCCTTATACTAGCTGCACCGACAGATTTGAAGGTACAAGATATCATAAAGCTCTGACCTGCTGCCATTTTCCCTGCCTTTCCTCCCATCAATCCTCCAAGCATTCCTTTGTGTTTCTTTTGCCCTTGCTGTGGTGCATAACCTAACAAAATTCAGTAGTGCGGTAGACATAGGTTCTTATGATCATACACATGTACATGTGTTCCACATTTACAGTAATTGTCAGATATCATCTTACAAATGCATGTATGATACACTTTAAACTGTCCAATATGATTTTAAACAAGTTTATTACACTTTTACACTATCAAATGTGTGTCATACTTTTACACTGTCACATGTGTGTTACTTTTACACTGTCACATGTAGTGTCACATCTTTACACGTCACATGTATGTCACACTTTACACTGTCACATGTATGTCACACTTTTACACTGTCATTATTTATGTCACACTTTTACACTTTCACATGTATGTCACATTTTACACTGTCACATGTATGTCACACTTTTACACTGTCACATGTATGTTACATTTTTACACTGTCACATGTATGTCACATATTCACACTATCACATGTATGTCACACTTTTACACTGTCACATGTATGTCACACTTTACACTGTCATATTTATGTCACACTTTTACACTTTCACATGTATGTCACATTTTTACACTGTCACATGTTGTCACACTTTTACACTGTCACATGTATGTTACATTTTTACACTGTCACATGTATGTCACATATTCACACCATCACATGTATGTTATACTTTACACTTCACATGAAGTCACACTTTTACACTGTCACATGTATGTTACACTTTTACACTGTCACATGTATGTTACCTTTACACTGTCACATATATGTTACACTTTTACACTGTCACATGTATGTCACAACTTTTACACTGTCACATGTATGTCACACTTTTACACTTCACATGTATGTCACACTTTTACACTGTTCACTATGTATGTCACACTTTTACACTGTCACATGTATGTCACACTTTACACTGTCACATGTATGTTACATTTTTACACTGTCACATGCATGTCACACTTTTTACACTGTCCATGTATGTTATACTTTACACTGTCACATGTAAGTCACACTTTATACTGTCACATGTATGTTACACTTTTACACTGTCACATGTATGTTACACTTTTACACTGTCACATGTATGTTATACTTTACACTGTCACATGTAAGTCACACTTTCAAACTGTCACATGTATGTTACACTTTACACTGTCACATGTATGTCACACTTACACTGTCACATGATGTTACATTTTTACACTGTCACATGCATTTCACACTTTTACACTGTCACATGTATGTTATACTTTTACACTGTCACATGTAAGTCACACTTTATACTGTCACATGTATGTTACACTTTTACACTGTCACATGTATGTTACACTTTACACTGTCACATGTATGCTACACTTTTACACTGTCACATGTATGTCACACTTTTACACTGTCACATGTATGTCACACTTTACACTGTCACATGAATGTTACACTTTACACTGTCACATGTATGTCACACTTTTTACACTGTCACATGTATGTTACACTTTTAACATGTCACATGTATGCTACATTTTACACTGTCACATGTATGTCACACTTTTTACACTGTCACATGTATGTCACACTTTTACACTGTCACAATGAATGTACACTTTTACACTGTCACATGTATGTTACACTTTTACACTGTCACATGTATGTCACATTTTTTTACACTGTCACATGTATGTCACACTTTTACACTTTCACATGTATGTCACACTTTTACACTGTCACATATATGTCACACTTACACTGTCACATGTATGTTACATTTTTACACTGTCACATGTATGTCACATTTTACACTGTCACATGTATGTTATACTTTTACACTGTCACATGTATAGTCACACTTTTACACTGTCACATGTATGTTACACTATTTAACTGTCACATGTATGTTACATCACTGTCACATGTATGTCACACTTTTACAACTGTCACAAGTATGTCACACTTTACACTGTTCCACATGTATGTACATTACACTGTCACATGTATGGTCACACTTTTACATGTATGTCTACACTTTTACACTGTCACAATGTATGTCACACTACAACACTTTGGTCAAATGTATTGTTACACTTTCACATGTATGTCACACTTTTACACAGTTTCACTTTCACACCGTCACATGTGTTACACTTTTACACTGACGTTACCATGTGGCTGCTGATACGGAGGATATGGCTGATAAGGTTGCTGGGGGTATCCTTGTGTGGGATAAAGCCCAGGTTGTTGAGGGTAAGGTTCGGGTCCACCATGATAACCTCCTATGTATAAACAAATTCAATTATCAAACAAATTAGTTCTCCTGCATTTATAGTTCAGGGATCATCTCACTAATTTACATGGCATAAACTATAAAAGAAAGCCTGATCTGCAATATAGTGGTCATGCACAGATCCGGAACCTTTTTGTAAGGTTGGAGGTTGGTTCATCCCTATCAACTCTTTCTAAGGTAGGGGGATGTCAAACCTGAATTATAGGTCTAACATTTAGCATTCACAAATTGGATATTTTGGAATAATCTCGGGGGAGGAAGTGGGTCTGGATGCCCAGTCCTACTTGCTGGTAACGTTATGAAAAGAAGACCCTAGAAAATTCAAACTGACCTGACATTCCACCACAGCCAATACCCCTGGACCCACCTACACTGTAAGGGGGCGGGGCATCAGATGACTGCCATTGTGAACTCGGAGAAGGGGGAAGCTGTGAAAATTAAAAAGAAATTCATGAACATGATTGTTACTGTACACTGAAAATATATCTCTAATGCATGTACTCATGAATACACTATTAGTTAACTGATATATTGCAATTATCTGTGTTTTCCAAACATATGAAAATAATTAAATTTTGCACACGGTCTCCCTTTCTATTACAAATTTCATTAATCCTATTAAACCCTTTTTACGGTTCATACGTATAGCTGAACTTGATTACATTCTAACGTACAACAATGATCATTCCTTATTGTAGTCAGTTGAAACTGATTCACTACGAATAAACTTGAATTCAGATTCGAATAAAGTCCATGATTTCAAAATAGGTCTA
>CAJDSM010027549.1:16181-33346 GCA_903981925.1 Ostrea lurida | reverse complement strand
CAATTCATGAAAATAAAGTACATTTACACGATTCTTCAGTTTCTATTTCATATATAATTTTCTGATATCAAAGACTTTCAGTTAGATGCGATGTCAAAATGCATGTATCAGTGTTCTATCAATTTCTGAATTGGAATGAATGTAATTTCTATTTAAAACACATGTGGTTTACATCACTTTCGGACAGTGAATTTGACCTATACATCATATATCTGCTAATTCTACACAAGGCTGAAGTGGACTTCTGTTTTATATCCTTGCTGCCTCTTGTTGATGTTTTTCAGCTCTTCAAAATTTTAATTCCATGTTTCGGATTTCCAATATTTTTTATATATTTTTACATGAGCATAACTGAAGAGACATAATTTGTCGAAATGCACATCTGGTGCATCAAAATTGGTACCGTACAAGAATAAGATATTGCACTCATAAGGTAATGACATATTTACAATTCCACCGATTACTGATATCTATTATAGAACCTGAAATGTCACCAATGACAGTGTATTACTGAGAATCGAAGAATTACTCTTCATGGTGTATTGTCTTTACATGCATCAATAATTATGTGTGTATCATCTTTGCCATTACACTTTATGCCCATTTGAGCACTGGTTTGGTAATAAGATTTAATATTATTCCATTCTATTCTATACATGTATATGATAATTAATTAGGCCGATATATCCACCATCGATAAATGCAATTATTGCAGGAATTATCTAAAGCTGTTTGTTAGATGAGGTCGAAGTATAAATTTTGGCTGCTGCACAGGATACATTAACTATTTTTGTTTTTTCACAATGCTTTGCCTCCAGACAGCCAACACGCGCGCTGAGTATTCCCGGCAGCAGCGACGCACAAACGTGTGTAATCAATCTCATACGATGTGCCCGGCATATGACCCCCAGAAACCATTTCTACTTTCTGTTGGAATTCATTGGACAAAGTGATGCAAAAAATATAGATGTGATGTACAAGTGACCTTGCTCTCATCGCGATTCTTTTCTTTTATACACGTGAGAAAGTAATTATCTCGTTTTTCCAGTGTAATCAAGCCATATTTTGGCAGTATAGAACTTTCAATTAATTGAATAAATGATTGTTTAGAGTTACTTTTTACGTTAGCAAACACATCATACTAATCTCACGAAACCTTTACGTCTTACCTCTGTAGCTGGCAATGAGTACGGCCATGCAGAGCATTGCATCAACATAAAACTTTCCGAAAACCGCCATCGTGCACAACACCGAACTTGTTTGCTATGAGTGTCCAAAAGTTATGCGCATTATTCTGACAAATCCTTAGTCCGGATTGGTTGATTATTTTTCTGTCTGTGCAGCGTCCTCCAATCACTGCTAAATTTGAGAGGCCCCAGGAGGTACTTTTTAAAAGCTGAAAACATTACCTAAATGCTTCTTTATTACATGTAACTATGTGCCATAATAATTAATTGCTGAATGTCTCATTTCCATGATTTAAGAGTCTTAAGACAAGCGAGCAATTATTTATCTCCCTGTGACAATGCAGTGATTCCGCTAAAAATATGTAGACAGATCAAATATGAACTAATTTTAATTACAATCATATATTCGCACACGTGTGGGAGAAAACCCACGTGCCCGTGTGGTCGACGCTTGCCTACTCACACCATCGTGTTAACCACTACAGGACCAATAATTAGGATTAAACTAGTTTTGCAACGATGAGAAGCGAGTGCACAACCGATATCTCATAAATTTGATATTCAGGTAACTTGAACCGTATAAACCATAAATTAAAAATGTTCGGGTAGTATCGGCATGCTTAGTTAGTAAATCGGCTATTCCCGTGGTTTTCAGTATGCGTGATGCCGTTTTAATGTAATGTTTTACAATGTAAATACAATAAAACCTGTTTTACAAGGCTACCTTAATTAAGGAACATTTGAGAGTGGCTGCTTATGGACAGGTAGTCGCTGCAAAAAAAAAAAAAAAAAAAAAAAAAGATCTAGTTTAATTGCCCACCACAACCTGCCATGGGCGTCAAATGCTGTTTGATATTGTTAAAGAGACACTACAGCTCATTTTCCATATTTTTATCATGTGCTAAAATACTTATAGATAAAATGATAACAATGATATTGATTCCAACTACATGTATTTTAAACACTTCGAATGCATGAATTAGCTATCATAGCTCACGTATTGTGAAACAATATACATGTATGCCAGAAGTATTGTAAATCAAATGTGGATTATGAAAAACTCTAAAGTTTGAAATCCCAGAACCTTTTTCATATCATCAACATCAAAACATATTACTTTGAACACTTTACACGACCATTCCACACGACAAATTAAAGACAAGAATTTTTAACATTATAGACAATTACTTCGTCAACAAAAATGGGAATGGGAAATATCATCAACCATTCTAAAAATTACTTTGTTAAACTCCAATCTGATTCGTCACACAAGTACTCCAGATATCAAAGCAATGTTGGAGTTCCTCATTGAAAATATCTTTGTAGTTTTTGGCTATCAGGTCTTCCAACAGTCTGTTGGAATTCCTATGGGTACAAATTGTGCACCTTTGTTAGCTGACCCGTTTTTATATTCCTATGAGGCAGAATTCGTTCAAAAGCTTCTACATGAAAAGAAGAAATCTCTAGCGAAGGTCTTTATTTCGATAATTCGATATATTGACGTTTTATTTATTAATAATAATGATTTCCATTCATATGTAGATTTAATATATCCCAGCGAGCTAGAAATATAGGACAACACAGAGTCGCCCATGTCTGCTTTGCACTTGGATATTTTATTGAACATTGACATTAACGACAAACTAACAAGTCAAACTTTATGACAAACGGTACGATTTCAGCTTCCCCATCGTCAACTTCCCATATTGATGTAGCAATATCCGATTATCATCTGCATATGGTGTGTATGTCTCTCAACTTGTTCGATGCGCAAGAACTTGTTCTGCGTATAATCAGTTTTTGAATCAAGGCAGGCTACTTACAAACAAGTTGTTGAAGAGGTTTCAACAGTCACGTTTAAAGGCAGCATTTAACCAATTCTGTGGTCGTTATAGGTTTGCCAGTATGGCCTGCCATTTAGTCAAAATGCTATCTGATGTATTTCATAGCAATTGTTAAGCTGTTTTTCATACACAGATTTGATTACGGATTACTCCGTTTACCTGATAAAGACAATGGGCTCACGGCGGGTGTGACCGGTCGACGGAGATGCTTACTCCTCCTAGGCACCTGATCCCACCTCTGGTGTGCCCAGGATCCGTGTTTGCCCAACTCTTGTTTATGTATTCTATTTTGGGACTTACGAGATTATCACTTTTCGTTATCTTTGCCTTTACATGTAGGGAATGTCCAGTAAGGCAATAATTGATTCCTGCTTAACTTATTGTAAATAACAGCCGCGGCCAACATCGTATGAAGAAAGCTTCCAAGAAGTAATGCGAAGTTTCTTCTTGTATAATGGCCACTGGAATATAGGTTCAGTGCATTTTTAAATATGTTGAGATAAAAGTATTTGGTCCAGGAACTCTTCCTAGACATTAGCGCATATATTTTTATGTTGTTAACATTGTTTCTAAGTTCACAGTGATTTTGTCCAATCAGATCTCGTTTTAGTTGATCATTCCGGGAATTGGGCAGCTTAATTTGTCATCTCCCTACAAAGATTTTGGCATACATGTACATGTACGTACAAACATGAGTAATGTATATCCGCGTCAGTCTGATGGTACATTGTAAGGATGCTCACTTAGCAAAAGCGAGTTCCCGACAGCGTTATCTTCGCTGTACAAAATATTTATCGATTCTGATTAGATTCCATCACTGCCAAGTAATTTCCCATCTATGACCGCATAATGCAAATGCAACAGCTTGGAATACAGTAAATTTTCTCCTGATTACCGTGACACATCCCGTCTCTAATTCTTGAATACAAATCTATTGATCAGTTGTACATGAGGGCTTGTTTGTAGTGCGCCGTGTTCTCTTATCCTTATTCTTGGGCGCAAATTCGACAGAACTTGAGAGGCTTATTACGGAGTAGGGGCCCTTTGTACAGTTGAGTGCAGACGAGCACATATCTCTTTTTGTTTTACTTCCATTTTAAATATTAAGACAAGACTTAAAAAAATTACGTGAAATTTAAAAAATTGGAATTGTTCCAAATATGTCGTTTTAAACTTTGAAATTCGATATCATGAATTTTTCCGTATATCAAGTGCAGAAAGGTCATTATTTATTTCCATTATAAGGATTAAACCTTCGTGTTGTATCTGTTCTGTAAGGAGACTTGATTATGTATCCTTAATGATTGATTTGAAATGCTTATGTTTTGTTTACAGCAACAGGCAAATCAAGTTTAAATGAATATATCTTGAGTAAAAATACTGTAGTTCAGTAACAAACACAACAACCCCACATGCAGAAGAAGAGAGAAAAAATACAGCGCGAAGCATACATGCAATCATTAGTTTGAAATATGATTTAATATAGGTATATTTTAGCAATACAACTGTATATGATAAGTTACGTAAACTACAAATTATGCATCAGATTATACATTTCTAAATCATATCTTATTAAAGCGATGGGAAGTAGCGGTAAATACGGAAAAGCGAAAGGATTCTGGAATAATGATATTAATCCGCATTCTTTTGATGATTTGCAATAAACATATAGTTATGGGACATAACAACTTCAAAATTCTTTGCGTACAATAGGAATGTCATGTGTATACTATTAGATTTTCAAAATGTGAAATTTTCTTTTTTTTAAAGTTTAGCTACCACTGCAAGAAATGCTAGGCGATCGTTTATAAGTACACAGGTCTTTACTTTTGTGTATTATCTTTGTTGTTCAAGAAAATATTGACAGCTTTGAAAGTGAAATATCCGACGTATTGTGCAACAACATATGCCAGAAGTGGTGTAAGTCAAACAAATTCTAAAGATGAAATCATGGAACTTTTCTCAAATCAATAAAATTGCTTTTCAATACTTAACACGACCATTCTTCTCGATGAATTAAAGACTATCCTTTTGACATTATAGACAGTTGCTTCTTCAATAAACATGTAAAAAAGGAACATTAAGAGTTTGCTCCTTTGTAAACATATTTGTATTCAAAAATTGTTGCACGAGAAGAATAAATCTCTAGTGGCTCTTAACTCGACATTTAGGTAATATCGACGTTTTATCCATCTGTCATTGGGTCCAATGCTGTCTGACGTGTTGCGGGTTTTTTTTTTTTGGGGGGGGGGGTTGTTTTGTTTTTATCATTTGATATTTGGCATTTAGTTATACACCGATTTTTACTACAGATTATTCCACTTACCTGATCAAAATAAAGCGCTCACCGCGGGTGTGACCGGTAGACAGGGGATGCGCTAAGGAGGTTATAAAATCGGAAGCGTTCATTTATTTATTACTTTTTGGCTTTGTTTGTCAGCAACTTCATGCAAAACTAATGGTCACTGCAGGATCCAGTTGCACGAAAGTTAGTTAAGTTTAACTGATAGTTAACGTCTAGTTAACGCTATATAACTGTCAGTTATCGTTACATGTAACAGGAAACTAATCTTCGTGCAACTAGGTCCAGATCGCTTAAAAAATTGGTACACAGATGTATATTGGTCTTAGGAAGCCCCCATTGCATTTAGGTGGTGATTCGGATCCTGAAGACTTTTAATGTAACCATGGCGGAGGTCAGACATATATGGTTGTTCCTGTATTTATTTTACAATCCAATCGCTCAATGTCAAACACAGGATCAAGATTCAAAAATAAGAATTTCAGATTGAAATTCTGACTATTTTCATCGTTAATCTTGTGGAAAAATGTATGGATCAAAAGCAAGATTTATCATCGACAGATAGTTTTCTCTACATCAAAACCACAAATCAAGCAATCACAAAGCTCATTCAATCCATAAATCATGTCGAACTTGTCGCAAAAGTGTCCATATTTAAGAAATCTAATCGAGCTTCAAATAATTTACAGTGTACTAGTATATGCTCATGTACATTAAATTATTCATAAAGTGGACTCAAGAATATGCGCTTTTAAAGTTGCAAGTCTGGAGTTGCTGCTCTTGGAGTACACGTATTTGATTAAGCATCAAATACAGTAAGATTTATTCCTTCTCGAATTCTTAACTTTCCATAGACAATCTCTCTCTCTCTCTCTCTCTCTCTCTCTCTCTCTCTCTCTCTCTCTCTCTCTCTCTCTCTCTCTCTACATGTATAAATAAGTAAATATCTACATAAAATTATAAGTGTCATCATTAACTTGTAGTCACGTGACTGTTGTTTCTGTAATAAAACATAAAACTTACTACAAAGATAAAAATGACTTAATAGAAGCAGATATTACTGACGGCATGATATATTGTGGACACCCTTCACCATAGGAGACGGGAATCTAGATTGTTACAGGTTTTCAGACTCCATGATAACGTTTTTCAGTGATGTAACAGATGGATCTACAGAATCGTTTTCGTAAGATGGGTTCGGTGGAGAAAAACTCACGTACTCCATTCTCTGTTCACAGTCTGGTAGTAAATTAAGATATTTTCTTTTCCGACGATATTTCGTCAATGTGGATACATCGTGTGCATCTACCTCATCTTGATTATTTTTTGGAATCAAGCTTTTTAGGCCATCTTTGTAAACATTTTTAATGTTGAAATCCGTTTCGTCTGTGGGATAAACTTGTAGTCCTTGCTGTCGTTTTCGTTTTTCAACATAAATACGCGTTCCTTGCAATATACATTCTTTAATGTCTCGTGCTAAATCCCCAACTTTCTGTTTTCCGTTAATTTCAGTGGTTGCAACAATGTGGCAAAGTGTATCAAACTGATGGAGCAACATGCAAAGAAATTGTACGAGAAGCAAAATTCCAAACACGATTGTGAATGTAACAGATATTGGTTCGATCGATGCTGATATGCCAGACTTCGACGTGCAGGGTAAAATGACCTGAAGAGACCCCCTATAGGCATTCACCTGTGTTAAAGTATACACAAGCGTGACAAACAGAGTGTTCACAACAAAGAAGAAAAGGCAGGCTTTATTTCGCAGATCCAGAAGCTCCTGTTTCGTTTGTTTTTGCTTCTTTTCATCATTTTCAAGAGGCTTGAGGTACTTTGCTATAAGTTCATTCCAAAACCTCTGCTCCGCTGAAGATAATTCTTTCCTTTTCCCCAACTTCAAATCAGCGTCATCTTGCCAAAATACAGAGGTGCTCGACTTTGCATTTTCTGCAATACATGTTGCTGTTACGTTAGTCCAAGAAGTTGCATAAACAGCCAATAAATGTATGAAAAATATGTGATTGACTTGTTTAATTATAACGAATTATTGGAAATTAATTATAAATAAATCGTTGGTTTATAATGTAAAGAGGAACGTACAGATACTTCTCATCTAAAGTTTCTGGACTCAACTTAGGAACTATCTTCATATTTAGAAACTATCTGTTATCATTACCAGTCTCTGATTCCTCGCTTAAAGAAGCTTTCACTGCTGTTTCTGTATCCATTTCACTTTCTTCTTTTGTTGAGTTTAAATCCACACCTCGGAAATATCTGAAATGAAAATAAGAATCAAAACATTTAAATTTACAGTCTTCTGTATTTGATACCTTATTATAATCAATATAGTAATGCCATCCATTAATGTGTATATACAAATTATGTATATTTCAAACTGAACCTTAGAAATTTTCCACAGACATTGATGAAGCCATTTCGTTTTTGGGATGCTTTTTTCTGATGGACAGATGACGGATTTTCACGTGTTCCCCACGATATCACGTGAAGATTTCCGAGTGAGTACAGGATTAGGAGCATCGAAATGGACGGAACGCAGAGAAAGTATAAGACGCCGTGTAGTAGGCAGGGAAATTCCTAGAGAAGAGCATAACGATTATATTGAATTCAAATGCTTTAAAATAAACATGCTATGTATTTCATACCTATTACTTGTGCATACTGTAACGCAGAATAAAGGTGTGTGTGTGTGTGTGTGTGTGTGTGTGTGTGTTGTGGTGTGTGTGTGAAATCAATCTTTGATTATAGAAGAAATATGTTTAAAAGTTACCTTTGGGTGCAGAATCGCAGATACAAGAAAGACACCAATAACAAATGAAAGAAACCACGTAGTTACGGAACAAAGTCCGGCTTCAACGCTTTCCTTCAGTAACCCAACAAGTACCACCACCATAGCTATACTGTAGATCAAAGAGAATGTCGACGCTATCAGGAGCTGTAAAATAATAAGACAATATCGCACATTTTGTAGAAATTCATAGTGATATAAAGGCAAAGATCAATCTCGTACACGTAAGTCCCAAATAGAGTTGGGTAATGGTACTATGTTTTATTTACATGATATATACTGGAGGTAAACTCTTGATATATATTGGTACATGTATTTATTTGTTATTACATATACATACATAGATATTCATGATTGGCTCAAATGACCCTTTTGCAATATTTTAAAAGTACTCTCATAGTACATGTACACGATGCATTGGAAATTCACAGTACATGAAAATACAAAATATCAAACCTGTGTATCATCCTTAGCCACAAAACATGCAATCATAACGATGGCAACGGGTATCAGATTAACAATCAGTGCTTCCCACGGTTCTATATCTGGAAAGGCGGTGATGAATGCGCCCAGTATCAACAGGAAAATAGTTCCGGGGGTCAGAATGGCCGAGGCAAATAGGCACATTTGATAGAATATGTAAAGAGAAGAAACTGTTGACTTCTGTGTCAGACTTTTAGAATCTTTCAAAAGGTCGAGAATGTTAGCCATTGTGGACGGGATCCACCGCCGACGTTGCTTGTAAAACTCATAAAATCCCTCGGGGGCGTATGTAAATGCATCAGAAGCCGCACAATATTCAACTTTGTAACCTTTCTTCAGCAAAAGTGTGCAAAGCCATCTATCTTCACCTGTAAGAAAATGAAACATTTTTAAAACTCTCTCCTCTCTCTCCCTCTCTCTCTTCTCCTTCTCTCTCCTTCTCTCTCTCTCTCTCTCTCTCTCTCTCTCTCTCTCTCTCTCTCTCTCTCTTCTCTTGGATTTAACCTAACCCTGGTCGTATTGTAGGTAATGTTGTGGTTCTGTAGGAAGTTGTGTGTAAGCCGCCATTACCCCGCTTTCTCTAAGTGCTGATGCCCGCATTAGACTAAAACATCCTGGGGAACAAAACACACTGCCAATAACATGCTCTGTTGCTTTTTGGAGCCAGTGACTTGCGGCATACTCGAACTTCTGATACCATACCATGGGACCTACAACATATATTAAAAGGCGAATATAACTAATAATGTTCAATCTCATAAGTTCTGTACTGAATACAAATTAAGAGTTGGGCAAACATAGATCTCTGGGTATATCAGAGATGGGATTTAGGTGCCTAGGGAGAGTAGGCATCCTCTGTCGACCGGTCACACCTGCCGTGAGCCCTTTATCTTGACCAGATAAAAGGAGTTTAGATACATAGATTCATATCATATTACAGAGTTTTACTTTCATGTTTCGGATTTCCAACATTTCGGTTTAAGCATCACTGAAGAGACATAATTTGTCGAAATGCGCATCTGGTGCATAAAAATTGGTACCGTATATGATTTATATCTTTACTATTTTCGGAAATTTCTAAAGGCGTGGTATGAAGTATGTCTTAACCTCCAACCCTTTTTATGATTTTTGCGCAAAACGAGCTGAAGTGTCTGTTTAATCTACAGTTAATGACGTCGTCATGTGAATGAAAATTCTCGAAGGGACGCACGCACGCAGATCACACATTGCTACATGTTACCGTTTCCGATAGGGTGTATTCGTCCACATGCTGCCCCTACAGCCGGGTCTTTCTTCATTCTATCTAGTAGAAGCTGTAGTGCACTTGGCATGAAATCTGTGTCTCCATCCAGGGCAAGAATATATGTGTTAGAGAGAGCTGCAAGACGTTTGTTACGAAATTCCTCGTCATCCTCACACTTCCGGGCGTACATATACCCAAGGATATAATACATGTACATTACCTATATTCAAGTGATAAAATATTAATTGTTTCATTCCAAGTGATATAAAACTGATTTCATTGGCGAACTATGTATATGATTTACATATATACTCATACTGATAGTGGATTGTAAAGCTACCTGGCTCCATCTTTTCCGGTGACGAATCTTGTCTTTATTTTTAAGATGAACAACCAGGCTATTTCCGCATGGAAGGGTCCATAGTATTTGTCCTCCGTACGGGTTTTTTATCGATAATGGAGAATCCAGAGGCTTTGTAAACAAATCACTTCAAAAGTGTGTTAAAGCGACATATTATTACAACAGTTTTCTAGGAATTCTTCTTAACTGTGACACACGCACGCACGCACGCACGCACGCACGCCACACACACACACACACACAACACATACACACCACACACACACACACACACACACACACCCACACACACACAACACACACACAACACACAACCACAACACACACACACAAAATTGATTGAAGGTATTGCATACCTAGATACAGTGTTAACGACTCGAACAAGCTGTTTGACGAAAAGGTTTACACTTTCACATTTTCCAGGCTGAAATGCATCGTCGAAGAAAATTTGGGCTGTAAATGATGAAAAGAAAATCTTGTTTGCAGATGCTCCCTAAGATCTTATGTGTAGAATCAAACAAAATATAATACGTACCTTGAAATTTATACGCATCCTTAGCATTAACCTTTATGTTTTTATTATGTGCAGCCTTCAAATGTGACCATTCATCTAAGTCAGCTCTGCAAACAAAATGCATTAAAATATAAATAACAAAAAAATGTCATGTTTTTATATGTATTAATTTATGTAACTATAATTGGTTGTACCGGAAGATCGATTTAACAATCTGCGTCATTTCCTCTTCCGTTTCATGCCACATTGTTGCACACATGTAGATAACAGGCATCACTGGTGACTTCTCTGCCTGCGTAGACAATATAAAGATATCCAATGCAGGCAAAAAAAAAAATAATGGCAATTTTCTGTCTTATAAAATACATAGATGTTTTGTTTAAAAACATTTGAATGAATTCATACATTCAGCGAACGAATAAACAAAAATATAAAGAGAGGTAAATTATTTTAAAGACCAAGTTTTATACTTCTGTATTCAATGTGCATAACACAATAAAAGAAAGCATTTATATATGGATGTGAAAAGTTTCAGATACTATCAACTTCATGTGGAATTGCAATTTGTGAGTATAAACAGGCCTCAAGACTATAAACTGAGAATATTCTTAAGTGTTAAAAGTTTAATTACTACTTGCGTAAATCTAATAGAAAGCAGATGTTCAAAAAACTGCTGATTTTGAAAACATTCAAATACAAACTTATTCTGAAAATTGCATTTGTTCATCAAAATCATTTCAAAAGTTATTAAGATCAGAAATTAGACTTAAGTCTATTTCTCAGTTTAATGGTCTACGAGCCAGATTATTTTTTTTAATTCTTTTTTCGGTGCCCCTGATAACCTTCCCTTTTCCGGACAATGTCCCTCTTCTTCTCCTTGTAGTGCAGGTTAAAGCAGCATTGAAGAGTCGGGAAACATGGCAGTGTACACCGGTCCAAGGAAACACCTTAAATCAGACCTTACTTATTACGGTTCGTTCTGCACAAGTTTGATTATTTTGATTCACTTCTAATAATTTTAAAACTCCTTACTCAGAAAAAGACTGCAGACGATCTCCATCTGATTTCCATACATGCCTAGACACGATTAAAGTCGCCAGGAGGAACGACACGGCTGCACCACAGATGTAACCGAAATCTAACGGAACACTCCAACTAGGACTGATGATAATTTCTGACAAATAAGCGGGGCACATGAAAACCGGAAGCGTGTCGCTATGTAGCAAATTGAATAATATCAATGGAGTTATAAGTAAAGAAAGTGCGTTTGAAGAAGAGAAAATCCATCGCTGAAATGAGGTTCTGCAAGCAACGCTAGACAACCAATAACTAAAAAATCCTAAAATCAGGCATACTGCAGTCAATAAAAATTCCTCATTTATAGTACAAAAATGGTTCTTTGGCACGCTTGCCAAATATGCTTCACTACCATCAAATGTTTTAAACAAAGACGCATTTCGTTTGAAAAATATCGAGTCTATGCAGCTGTTTGAATTTTCTTCACATTGAACTGCAACAACAACAAGCAACGCACAGAGTGTGAACACGGACTTCCACGAATAAACGACACACATTTCCGATTGGACTGGTTTAATCTGCTTATGTTCAGTTACTTGTCTTTTACTATTCGTAAAGAAATTTTCCCAGAACGACACTGATATCAGTATCAATAACAACATACAGCGGTATAATTATCTGGTAGTTGTCTATAGATTTGAAAATGTAAACAGTTGTTAATGCTATACCACCAACAACGAATAATACGGATAGACTTTTCGGAACAAGATCTTTCATGGTTGTGGAACAGTCACGGTTGCCGAATACTGGAACTACGGTAAAGGACATGCAGACGACACAAGCTGTAAATGGATCAAACAGAGGAAGTACACCGAACACTAGAACAGTCAGTCCACAGGAATGGAGCGTCTCCGCTATCAAACTCTGCAAAGAGAGAAGACCAAACATGGCACTAGAATTTATTCAGTCTTTTGTTTAAAGAAAATAAACAGGTGTAATTGTAGACAACTCTTTTTTTTGTGTGTTTCTTTAGTAAAGACTATTACATGTAATAGATCATGTTCATATTAGGTGGAAAGATGATACTATAACTTTTTACCGGTAAAAATGGACTACTAATAATACATGTAACATTGAAAAAAAAATCATGTTAAAAATTCTTACCGTTATTAGATATCTAATTCTCATTTTCTGGAGGTTTCCAAAATCCATATTACACAAATTATATATCACCGTGACTACGTAAGGCACAACAATTATGCAAAATAAAGACCAAATCACGTGAACGTCCACGGATCGTAAGCAATCTTCGCCATTTTGAATTCCATTACAAGCAGTTCGATTGTGAAATGAAACATTAATTAGTCCCATGAGATTCCCTAGAGATGAATCAACCGAAGACTGGAGTTTCCATATCTCCACGTGAAAAACTATACGTGTGATCACGACGGAAGATAGCGTTAGTACGAAGAGGAAGACCCCAAAGACTATCTTGATTATTTCCTCCGTTTTCTCCCATGTGTCTGAAAGCAAGTCCTCAATTGTTGTTTTTGTCGGTGTCTGTTGGACAGTATCCCAGTGAAGTCTAAAACCAAAACAAAGTCGACAAACGAAACATGTAGTATAAATCAAGAGTTAATGTTCGTAAGGTATTAATGAACATGTAAGTGTTTAGGAAATATATCTATGTCTGGTATATATGATAATATACCGTATAACGGGGTTTTTTTTTTGCGTATCACAAATTTTGCGAATCTGTCCCAAAACACTGCTATTTTTTATTTGCGAGTTCCTTTGTTTGCGATTCTTAGTATTATTTAATAAATTAGATATGCAACACACTAGGTGTCAATATTATACGAATTCAATTGTTTGCGATTCAAAAATACTCGCAAATAAAGCGAAAATTAGATTATCGCGAAAAAAAACCCGTTATACGGTATATATTATCTTTGCCTTTACATATAAATACGAGGGCTGTTCGATATGTAATGTGTATTGTACCACAGCAGGATAACGCTTTGCACGATTTCGTGGATGATGCTCCTTTCCAACGGTATAAACACGAGTCTTCAGCTCCACATAGTTTTTTCTTATATTCATTTCAATAGAGCCAGTCGTTGACCACTGTTGTAAAAATGGTTGGGAAACGGGAAAATATTTCAAATTTAGAGCTTATATAAAAGTTCGCACAAAGCTCGGCCATTCGGTAATGCAGAATTTTACTGAATTGGGGGAAGTATATAGGTCTGATATGGTATTATCATATGAGACAGTTCGTAGGTAGAGAAAGAAATTTCTGACTGTCACAGAGTCCGTCAAAGACGCAGCAAAGCCTGGCCGACCTGTGCTATAACAGGCAAGGCAATTGTCTCAAAAGTCAGGGAAATGATTGAAAGAGATGTCAGATACACCATTCGTGATATTGCCAAAGCTGTTGGCATATCGCTATCGTGAGTGCATTTCATTTTGAAGCGTACTTTGAAAGTACGAATGGTTGGCTGGTTGTTTATTCTTTAACGTCCCGCTCGTGAATCTTTCACTCATATGGATACGTCACCATTTCCGGTAAAGGGCTGCAAAATTTAGGTCTATGCTCGGTCCTTATGGTCTTTGAGCAGGGAGAGATATATTTCGTGCCACACCTGCTGTGACACTGGGTCTCGATTATTGCGGTCTCATCCGAAGGACCACCCCATTTAGTCGCCTCTTACGAGAGGCAAAGGGTACTAAGGACCTATTCTAACCCTGATCCCCATGGGGTGAAAGTACGAATGGATACCGCATATATTGACAGATGACCAAACACGGGAACGAGTATAAACCGTTAAACAATAGCTAAAAATGTCTCCTAAATCCAATCAATGACAATTTGCAAACGTTGTTAATGGTGACAACACATGGGTTTACTATTTCGAACCAGAAAGAAATATTGGAAATAAAATATGGCTAACTAAACTTGGTAGAAGGTATGTAATTGCCAAAGGAACCATAAACACGAAGAAGGCTCTTATGCATAATTATTCTTTTCTTATGATGGTATAGCCGTACAAATTGCGGTGCAGAAGGGCAATAGTGATACAGGTCGGTATTACTGAGATGTTATATTAAAAAAGCTCAAGAATATTATCATAAACGACGCCCTGTGTCGGGATTTAGGCATCTTTATCTACTCTATCATAATGCTCCATCACATACATCTGAGCTTATGAAGCAATATTTGAAGTCGGGAAAGGTTACTGTCTTGCCACACCCACCATACTCTCCTGATCTAGCCCCATGCGACTTTTTCCTTTTTCCAAAACTTAAAAGGTTCTTCTCTAGTCGTCGTTGCTGATCCCGGCTCAGCAATCGGTCAGTGGCTTAGAGGTCTACCTAAATCAGCATACCGTGACGCATTTAGAAATTGAAATTGTGTACTTCAAACCGCGGAGAATACTTTGAAGGGACGTAATGTTTTGATAATTTGAGTCGAATGATTTTGATATATCTTACAATACACATTACATATCGAACAGCCCTCGTATATACGCATCTGAGAAAATTATGCAGTTCTATTTTAAAACTTCTTTCAAGTTTTAAGTGCAGCCTATATACACTGAAATAGTCTGTGTTCGTCACAAGCAGACTTTATGCCTGCTTCATAAACCATATCACATAGGTGCAAACCTTTCAATCGTGGCTGCATCAGAAGTAGACTGAATTTGACCGTTTGAGTCTGTGGGTTCAAATGCAGGATTGACATAGCCTTCCTCCATGTAATCTCCAAGTTCCATTTTTGATCAGTATTCTACAAAGATATTGTTTGATTCTATAAGTTTTTCAAGTGGTTACCTAGCATAGATATTCAAAGACCCAGGATATATCAAAATGACAGAAAAGGTGTGCATAAATGGATAGAGGTCTTGGTACTATATTATCTCCTTCCCTAACAGTACTCATATCAAAAGAATCTCGACGTTCCAAATAATCACCTGCATATGGTGTTTATTTCATTCAACAGATTCGATACACAAGAGCTCTGTTCTGTGTTTGATCAGTTTTTTAAATCGAGGCAGGCTACTGACAAACAAGTTGATATTGCAGGGTTTCAACAGTAAAATCTAAAGTCAGCATTTCGCAAATAAGTCTATGGTCAATATAACGATCTAGTTTGGCATTACAACCTGTCATTGAGTCCAATTATTTTGGTACTGATCACACTCCATATGCCTGATTAAAACAATGGGCTCCTAAGTACCTGATTCCAACTCTCGTATACCCAAAGGGCCTGTGTTTGGGCATCTCTTATTTTGTATTCTACTTGGGATTCGTGAGATTTTTCAACTTTTCAGTCAACATATTCAGTTCAATAGTTTTATTCAGACAATTTCTCCTTTTTATAAATAATCGAATATACATCACCGCTGATAGGAACAAATTTCACACTTTCATACCTTTTATCGTCATCCACTTTCCCAAATAATCATCTATCATACGTTGTTGAGGGGAATATAACTTACCTTTCTAAAATCCTGTTTACAGTTTCTTGAAAATGAAATTATTAATGGATTTCCTCGGTGAAAAAAGCCTTTACTGACGAGGCTGACATGTTGAATACTGAGTTTATTGTAGTGACTATAATTTTGAAGTGTTTTTCATATTGGACGTTTTTCATTCAATGGATATCCAAAATGTTTATAGCAGATCAATTAATGTAGAAAGATAACTCAGAAAATATGTATCTACAGAATACCCTATTCGGAACGGAGTCAGGGCATACAGATTGTTAGGCCGTTCTTTACATGCTGATTACGACTGCAGATTACTCTGTTTACCGGATCAAGACAAAAAAGGTTCAAGACGGATATGACCGGTCAACATGGGATGCTTACTCCTCCTGCGCACCTGATCCCACCTCTGGTTTATTTTGAGGTCCGTGTTTGCCCAGCTCTTAATTTGTATTCCTCTTAGGACTTAAGTTTTATCTATTCAAGTAATATCGCATGTAGTTGAGGGCAACATTGAAAATTTTCACCCCGAGGAAATCATTGTCAACCTCGGCTACGCCTCGTTTGACAATGGTTTTTCGAGGAGGGGAAATTTTCAACGTTACCCTCAACTATAATATGCAACATTTATTCTGTTATACTGAATGTTATAAAAACAACAAACCGTTTCGTCTGTTGACTTTGATCACTGCCATGCGATGTTTTGTACATTAATACCGGTAATTGCGTTCATCACAAACGCTCAAACGACGTCGTTTAACAATCTACGGCGAACCTTACGTGCATAAATTTGACGTATGTAACAAATTTTCATTNAATGTAGAAAGATAACTCAGAAAATATGTATATACAGAATACCCTATTCGGAACGGAGTCAGAGCATACAGATTGTTAGGCCGTTCTTTATACACTGATTAC
>CAJDSM010027549.1:6155-16156 GCA_903981925.1 Ostrea lurida | reverse complement strand
TCCCCTCAACTGAATTAATGCACGCATCAAATCAATTTATGCGCGCATAAACATATCAGTGATAACCTGATTTGATTTCGCGTGTCAATTCAGTTAAACGCATCTTTTAAATAAAATTAAAATAAATTCAATTACAATGTATATTTGAGTTTGATGTTAATTTTGCGCTCCGTTCCTCAATGCTGCAAAACAACCAAAACTTTATCAGAATGACAGTCGTCTGACAAATTCTTAATGCAAGAGGGCGGCGGGAATTCGTAAATGATTAGCGTTTATAGGAGATGCCCACTCGAAAAGAATCTTTAGAAAATATATTGCAAGATCTAATCGCACTAGTACTAGTCGAGTAGCTCGACCTTTTTAGTTATTCGATGGCTTGACGGAACATGCCAAGAGTTTGAAAGTTGACAGCCAAATTTATTACAAGATGTAGAAACAAAAACTACCATGTTAAACGTCCACTACCTGGAAAAAGGCTTCTCTTCAAAAAGCACGATATGATCTAATTATGTGATATGACATGATATATATAGATAATTATACACGTGAAAATGGTTGGGAAATATGAAATTTGAATACAAAAAACGATGATTTTAAAAAATTCCCGCAGTAAATTATGAACAAAAGTCCCTGCGGATTCGAAACTTCGGGAGACAACTGCGGAATTTACTAATCTGATGCTTACCTATGAGCTTATGAAGTTATACGACCACAAGTATCGAAACAAGTTTATTTCACAAACTATTTAAATCGCCATTCTTTGTGAGTGTTATAAAGAGTACAAAGGGCTTACTTAAGTTTGATTGAAAAATTGAAACCCGGCCCCCTGTTTGCCAACCAAGCTTTCTTACAGCCTAGTGGCATTTGCCGCAGCCAGCGCGTGATAAAAATACGTTTGGCGGTGTCGTTAACGTTAACAAAAGGTCACCAGCTCTTCTCGCACGAGCTTTCGGGGAAGAGGTCAGAACAAGTCCGTGCCTGTAGCTGTGGACAGATATTGTTTGATACCGTGCAACTATAAAACTTTTCTACTCTCCGTGCGATCTCCACAAGTTCTAGTATCTAACGAAATCGTTTATGGAAATCCACAAAGTCCCGTTAGAGAAATTGTCACGCTGATTGACAGTTCTAATGACTAAAACAATCGTGGTTTTGCTGTCCTATCAGCACACGTCTTTTCGCAAAATGACCGTATGGGGATAAACTGGAACACGCAGAAACCAAGCTTCACTGCGGAAGGCGGGAAAGAACTTTTGAAAGGATTGAAGATACAACTGATAAGAACTTACATGTGGGTCTTGTGAAGCAACATAGGGATCGCACAAGTCTATCACTGATTGAGAAGTTGAGGAAATCACAACATCCTACAATATAACAACAGATTTTTAGAAATGCATTCAGAACTGCATCCTTGAACAAGTTGGTCACATTCCTACGCGCCTTCGAAAATACACTCGACCTCTTTCTGACAAACCGACCCAGACCTTGTTAACCAGATGTACCCCTATACCTGGGTTTAGCAGATATTGACATAGTGTTTGTGAGTCTCCCATACGTGCATCAAATAACAAACAATAACGAGAAGATACTTGTACATCTTGAGAACCATTGCAGATTACAGACAAGTGAAAGGAAAATCTCAACATTTTTGCAAATTTCCTTACCCCCAAATTCAAACATCACTTCGAGCATAGAGGACATGTGGAAGGATATCACCAGCAGTTTATCATGATCCTCAATAAATATGCACCATCTAAGATGACCCACCGGCCGTTTCATTCAACCTTGGATTAACCTGGAAGTTAAAGCGACTGAGCCGTCAGAAGAAGAGAAGTTTTTTAAGAAAGCAAAGAAACCAAGCGACAAAAGATCAATTAACGTTATTCAACACTGAAGAAGGCAACCAAAGAGCCTGCAAAAAGGCTATTGACAACCACATTCTCATAGCATCATAATCTCGGAGCATTTAGTCACCCCCCCCCCCAAAAAAAAAATTCTGGAGTTTTTTATACTGCCAAAAAGGACAGAAACGCACCGGAGTTGCTCCATTTAAAAAGCCAACGGACGGCTTGGCATATTCAAGACCCAACCACAAAAGGCCAACATATTTACATGACCACAATTCTCATCAGTTTTAATCATCTGAAGACTCTTCTTCATCAAGAGTTTTTTTTTAAAAAACCACTATGTAACTTCCATGCCAAGCATCAAGCTCTACCAACGGCGTGCAGAAGCTACTCGGCAGGACTCAATATCCACAAGCGGCAGGTCCTACGGTAATTTCAATTAACCACTCGAATATGAGGACTTTTCTTGCGGAACTTGGACCCAGTATTTGCTACCACTCTTTCAGAGCTCCATCAACCAAGGTGCATTACCACTTGGGTTGGAAGAAGGCTGACGTAGCTCCTAATTCTATGAAAAAAGGGTATGAAAAACTTGCTGCAGCAAACTACAGTCCCCGTATCGTTGACATCTGTTGCGCTGAAAAATTCAGGAACGCATAGTCTGCCAGCAACATCATGCGACATTTGATCAACACCCACATCATAACGGATGCCCAGCATGGCTTTAGGAAACGCAGACCTATGAGGACCCAACTCATCATTATTCTCCAGAATTTAGCCAGCGACCATTTGACAACAGAGGGCCAAAACAGATGTTACATTAACTATTGATTTTCCAAAGCTTTTTGACAAGGGTACCTCATTATAGTTACTGCACCTCTACGGACAATCAGAGAAAAATACAAAAAGGGAAAGTTAACATTGTGTCAAACGTAATCATGATCACAAAAAACATATACAAAATCGAGTGTAGGCAACACGGACCCGACAAAACGAAGGTAGGATCAGGTGCCATGGAGGAGTAAGCATCCTCTGCTGACCGGTCACACCCGCCGTGAGCCTTAGTCGAAATAAAGTAAACGGATTACCCTAGTCAAATCTAGGAATACAGTCTAACAAAGAGTCGAATAAAGGTAAACGGGATTACCGTAGTCAAATCATAGGAAAATGACAGTCTAACAAAGGGTATGAAACAAATCAGTCAACATTTGACTTAGTGATAATTTGTAATCGCATACAATTGGATCAGACTTTCTAACATGGCAGAGAACAGAGAGTGGTTCCTAGATGGTTGCACCTCAGGGACAGCACCTGTTAAAATCGGGAGTTGCCCAGGGGAGTGTTCTTTAGAACCATTTACTAATCTGCTATTCATAAAACGACCAGCAAGAGTATGTATCCATTCAACAGTAAGGACTGTTTGCAGATGACTGTATACTGTACAGGGAGGTTACATACCTGCAGATGCATGTCAACTCCAACAAGACCTGGATTCTCTGCAGCAGTGGAAAGCGACGCTTCAATGGAGTTTCATCCCCTCAAGTGCCAAACCTGCCACCTCAATAGCAAGGAGAGGGCTCCCACCAGGAATCCTATATTTACCATCCATGTGCCACCAACTGCGAGGAAGTGAGGCAGCCAACGTACCTGTAGATCACAATCCATCATAAACTCAATTGGAACACTCATAAAGGACAAGTGTGCAAGAAAGCAAATTCCACCAGAGCATTTCTGTAAGAAACATCTCCAAATTGCCCAACTAAGACCAAGGCTTGTGCTACACCACACTCTGTACGTCCTATAAATGGGATTTATGGAGGCCATAATTCTGTGGATCCCCACACAGCCTAATAACATCCGGCAAATGGAGTGGTACAGAGGAGATGCGGTCGAGGTTCGTCATTTGGTGATTAAAAAACCACATAGCAGTGTATCCGCCAGATGAATGAAGTCCTTGGGCAGACTCAGAAGCCAGACACTACAGAGAGCGAAGGGCACAAGCAAAAAGCGATTTCATGATGTTCAGGATTGTTTAACAACTTTGTGGACAGTTTCCCAACAACACCAAACTGGTCCAGACCTGCTGTGCTTCATCAGAGCACAGTCAAAGTTTCTACTGCCCTATTTTTAGCTGCCAGATGCCATCAGGACTGGACTCACTTTCAACGGATGTGTTGAAATCTTCAAAAGGATCATTGCAACCATAAAAACCTCTCAAATTTTTTTGCATTGGCACATGTAAATGATTTTTACTTATTTCAACTGCACGAGAGGGATCTGCCAGTGTCACAGTATTGCAACAGTACGAAAAATACGTCAGAGGCGGTGATGTTACTTATAATTGAAGAAGAGGAGAGACGATACGAGCGATCACAAGCCAGGAGGAACAAGTTCTGAGGACCTGTTACTTGATGAAACATCAACATTGAGTAGGAGCAAGGTTATTCAAAACCAGCAGAGGACCTTTCCCAAGGCAGCAAGAACCAAAGGGTCCAATGGCCATCAGATAATGGACAGAGGTGGGAGGGCTTTTGATGAAGACATAGGACCAAAAATCTTGTACATTTCTTGACAATAGATGTTAATAGGAAGCTTACCATCATTTTGACAACTATTGATATACACGACAGGGAAAAGGACATGTTTGATTGAGTTTATGATGAAATATAAATAAGTCGTTCATATTGGATGTTTTTCATTCAATGAATATCCAAACTGTATATAGCAGATCAATTAATGTAGAAAGATAACTCAGAAAATATGTATATACAGAATACCCTATTCGGAACGGAGTCAGAGCATACAGATTGTTAGGCCGTTCTTTATACACTGATTACGGCTGCAGATTACTCTGTTTACCTGATCAAGAAAAAAAGGTTCAAGACGGATATACCGGTCAGAGGGAAACAGTATGTTTTGTAAACTGTTCCGTGTCCAATCAGATTCGAGTATAGGGAATGCTTACTCCTCCTACGCACCTGGTCCCACCTCTTGTATATGCTGGGGTCTGTGTTTGCCCAGCTCTTCATTTGTATTCCGTTTAAAACTTACGTTTTATGATAATAATTTTCATTCATATGTCGATTCGATATATCCTAGCGAACCTGAAATAAAAGACCTCGCCGGATCTTCCATATCTGCTTCGTACTTGGATATTTTATTGAACATAGACATGAACGGTAAACTAACAACTCAACTCTATGAAAAACGGGTGATTTCAACTTCTTCATTGTCAACTTCCCACATTTATGTATTTTCTTTTTGCTTAGTTATATAAACCATTGGAATCTGACAATAATAACACAACATCTGACAATAATATCACAACTCTTCCCTGTTGCAAATCATAAAATTACTATTTAACATTATTTACTAAAACGATCGTAACAGAGAAGTAGATAAACATTAATTTTCTTTTGATAATGAAATGTTCAAACAACAATCAAAATGTACTTATAGGCATTAAAAGAAACAACATATTTATAAGGTATTCCCAATGTATTAGTATGTACAATGTGAAATAGCATTTTCCTTGTTCAAAGACAAATGTGGTCGACAATATTGAATGAATATCGACCTCCAATACAAATTGGCGAAATAAACTAATACAAAAAGCAAAGTTAACCATCGGTCAAAACCGTAAGTCATCTAATAAAAAAAACCCTGCAAAAAAAACACGATATACAAAATCGATGTAGGGCAACACGGACTTCCGACAAAAGCGAAGGTAGGATCAGGTGCCATGGAGGAATAAGCATCCCTGCTGACCGTCACCACCTCGCCGTGACCTTAGTCGAAATTAAAGATAAACGCGCATACCCTATGTCAAGATCTAGCAGGATAAATGACAGCTAAACAAAGGGCGTAATGACACAAATCAGTAACATTTGACTAGTAATAATATAGTATCGCAAACAAGGTCACTTATAGCGACCGTAGATTTGCAAATGATAATTAAAATGATGATTGCGTTATAACCCTGCAGCATCAACTTTATGTTAGTAGTTGGCCTCGGCTCTTTAAAAAAGAGTCCTCATACCATACATGCTCTTTGATATCAAATCACTGGGATATACATACACCCATAGACCAGTATCAGCTTGACGATTGGCAAGTTGCAAAGTCATACACGCTATCATATAATGCTAGTGTCAGTCCTGCCATTAGACTCCATGGAAGTAGAATATCCAGATAATAATGAAGCACAATATGTCAAACTGATCGGGTTCCCGTTAATCGAGTGTATTTCGTGTACACAGTACCTCTCTTAACAGAATTCGCTAGTTCACTTTCACATAACTACATATATAGTATTATCCTCTGTGGATTCTTTTTTTTAAAGTGTGTCAGCAAAGCATGGATTTGGACGCGATTATTGTACAAGACCGACATCCAAACTCAAATCAAACTGGTTTGATGTACCCTTGCATATTTACTTCACTGAAGTATTTAGAATTTTAAAAGATTAATAATTGAACGAGTACGTATACTCGAATATGAAAATTTAGTCGATGATCAGCAAGACTGAACTCTGTTAAATAGGACATTTTTATTCAAATTCAAGTGAAATATATTAGACATATAGACCTATGCCTTTCTTTTTTCATTATAGTTACCCGGGTGAAAATTTAAACTTTTTAAAAGCCAGATCGGTATACTCTGTAATTAATTTATCAACATTCGATTCATCTATAGATATAAATTCTTTGTATATTCTTCGATGATAGGATTCAGAATCCCACCTCTCGACAATGTAGATTTATATGACATATTGCGGCACGTGAGGTAAAACCTTAACGAAATGTAGTAAATATTCTGATCTGTGTCTTTCTTTGTATTACTTTGCGCTACAAAAATATTGAAGTAAATTATTTTTTGGGCAGTTTTGAAATTCCAGCAATATCTGTACGCTTTTGTAATTTAATTCTGTGTTGATTTCTTTTGAGATAGTAGCAGTTCCAGGTATTGATTCTATATTTAGATATTTGTCATCCTGTTTGATATATAACGTATTAGTACGACACGGGGCTAATTGTGCAATTACGATCACACCACTTATATCTTATGCTGCTATTCACTCCGTGGCATTATGCTAGGATTTGTATCCCCCAGCCCCCCTCCCCTCCGAAGCCCTCACCAAAAACTTAACTTCACTTCAAAGCCGTACGCATCCTGCAGTACAATTGTCGATCAGAGACTCAGTAGACTATACAGACACAACAGAACATACATAGTTTCCTCTCTAGCTTCGAAGGATAATGTGTATATAATTTCTTAAATGCACATTTCTTTTACATTTCACAAAATATAACTTATACTAGTTGGTACAGATGCCCCGCCCCCCCCCCCCCCCCCAATTAATATTGTTTACCATTAGTTACTGTACAAAGACGGCGATTTAACGCTTACATGTTCATTATTACTAACTAGCCAGTATGTATGCATTCATCCCCCCGAATGAAGATATTATCTAATACCGTGTACTAATCGCAAAGCTGCAAGTCTGGAATCATGATATGNACATTATTACTACAAGCCAGTATGCATGCATTCCTCCCCCCGAATGAAGATATTATCTAATACTGTGTACTAACCGCAAAGCTGCAAGTCTGGAATCATGATATGATGTCCGATTATTACAGACGTCTAATTTTCATAAGAATATTTATATAATGATGTCTAATGATCCTTTAACGTTTTTAACTAGCTATGCTTTTATTACTTTAACGTTTAGGATATTGTAAGATAGTTTTCTGAAAACTAATTAATAAAGATCCCTGAAAGTGAAATGATGTTCGTTATTAGAATGAAATAAAAGTACGAATTTCAAAATGCGTCATTTAGAATAGTGTATTTAATTTGACTTACATTTTACAGGTTTCCTCACACGCGTAACTCCCCGGACTGCTCCAATTAAACTGACTAGACCGATGTGTATTGTTCTCATTGTGTAGCTGCGTCTCACACACGAGAGATTTCATTCATTTAAACAACTGACCTAATCCTTTAAGGTGACAATTTTAAGATCAAATTTCAAGGAAATACCAGTAATGTAAGAGATTAACAAAGTTTTTTTTTTGCGTGCAATATATATATTTCCTTGCAAGAGAGTTTCAATAATATCAACTTTTGTAATCTTTAAATAGTGCTTTGACATTAAGACGCTTTGCATGTAGTATGAATCAGTGATCTTCATTCCAAGTACAATTGTACTTTCATATACGGCAGAGAAGAGAACTTAGCTATGCACAATTATCATACATGTATGGCTAACATCATGAGTACGACACGATATATCTTATATTGATGGTTTTGTTTAAATTTATTTAATTCAAATCACCTATCATTTCCATGATTATATGCAAAATGGGAACAGTTCAGTAGCGGATTTAGAGGGGGGCAGGGGGCCCGCGGATTTAGAGGGGGAGGGTGCCAGGGGGCCCGCCTCCCACCCCTTTGGTACCAAAACTTAATTATTATGTATAGATATAGAGCTAATTTAACCTCTAAAAGTAACTTTAAGAGCTTTAAAACCCGAGAGCTTTCGGGGGCTTTGCCCCTTGGGCCCCCCCTTTGGCTCCCCCCCCGGCCTTAAGGTTTGTGGCTCCTTTTTCACCGGACCGCCCCCCCCCCCCTTTTGACAAATCCTAGATCCGCCACTGCAGTTTATTACATTCGCACTTCCTATTGAAAGTTCGGGTCTGTTGTTGTTACCGGGGTCCATCCGTCTATCACAGTTTCTGTATGCTGTAAATCAATTCATCTCATGGACTATGATATATATGCAATACGGTTTCAGAATTTCAGAATTTTCAATTTTACCCTGGAGGCAAAATAAGGGTAAAATAGAAAACGATGCTTATGGTTAATGTTCCAGGCCACTTAAAGTCCTATTTAACACTGTTCTAATTAATCATATAATATATAGCAAAGCATGTGTTACAAACTTTAGTGATCTCATGTAATTCAATAAACAATGTTGAAGTTGAATCTACACGCTTTCATTTAGATGTCTAGCAATACATGTAAATATCCGCGTTTCGTTCACATGCTTTTGACATGGTATACCAACACTATTCGCCGATAAATTTCTTGGATTTGTAATCACTTTTTGTAAGCATGAAAATATTGAACAAAGTTTTACTGTAAATTATGAATCTGACTCGGCACACAGGGCCGTACAGTCGATTTAACATAGCGCGATATCGACATCAATAGGTCCTTTATTATATAGGTCTTTTGTTTTTGATGACAATACATGTGGTCTGTTAGGATAATGGGCAAACTGATTCAGTGTTTTTATAAATATCATGGTATTTCCTTGATTAATTTAAGAGATAATCAATGAGAATGACGTTTATATAAAAATAGCATGGAGTAAAGACAATACATATGTATTACACATTTTAGAGAAGAAAAAAATGTGTGGTATCCTTTAATTATTGGTTGTCCTTTTGTGAAAAGAGATCTTAATCGGTGTCACTTTGAATGACAGGTGATATTCTATATGAACTATAGTTTAAATTTATATTTTTATAGCAGTAAACGCTACATGTACAATATTTTAGTATTCCTTAAAAATTAGAATTCCCTATATTGTGCCTCCCCTGCAACAATGTGGATCGAGTTATCACTGAATAATACAAAAGCAATATATAAATGTATTTAATTGATTAGATTTTACATATTACGATTATCTTTTGATACTACATGTATTTTTATTATTTTTTTCTTCCTTATTCGTTAGAAATCAATGCAACAATAACTTTCACTGTATGTAAATGTGATAACATTAAGGAATCTTTGCATTTCATATATTTTTGTGGTATTACTTTAAAATTATTCAATATAATGTTGACATATTTTTGATACATACCTATATACTTGTATAATATATATATACCTTAGCTTTGTAATCTCGATGCTTTGAATAAATAAAATTGTTGAAACTAAAAAAAAAACAATTAGAATTCCCTATATTGTTCCAATTATATATTTCAACCAAGTCGTATATTCATCGGCCTGAGAAAGAAATGAGAAATCCATTCCACGAAGTATTTGCCGATAGTCAGTCCATGCTCTTAGTCCGTGGGTGAGCTAGTTTTATTCTCGCCGGGGAACCAATCGCGAATCGGGAGTTTAAAATCCGCATTG
>CAJDSM010027546.1:8375-18644 GCA_903981925.1 Ostrea lurida | reverse complement strand
AAAGATCTTTTGTTCGAGGTGTGAAACATGTTCTAACTTGAAATCATCAATTGCTAAATATTTCCTTTATTAAAAAAATCTTACCATATGATTTGCTGTGGAAGGAGTTTTGTTGCTCGTTGATCACATGAAATATAGGGAAAATCCATGTTTACGTTCCAAGACAGGGTGTTGCCCTAAGAATTACTCATGCAGTTGGAAGTTTGTCACTATTTTCATTATTTTTGTGATTTTACCCACCTAATGTATACCCAAAACATACTTTGTTTTTTTTGATCGCCTGATATGATCTAAAAATAAAAACTTTCTTTTAAATTGCTGAAAATATCCTAAGTTCTGAAGGATATTGGAGGAAAGATAAAAAAAAACACATGCATACATCATTAATTCTTTATTCTGTGTATCAGTTTTTTTTACTAATCAGCAACTTGATAAATACTTAAAGATTACCGTATTCACTCGCATATACATCGGCCCGCATATAAGTGGACAACCCCTTCTTTGGAGAATTTTTGAAAAATCTAACATCACCCCATATAAATCGGATGGTTTTTTTTTGTCAAATACTCACCCATCTTTTAAAATATCCATTTTGTAGAGAGATTCGCATTTTTGATTGTACTTACATGTATTTTCTGGCAGTTGGTATCGATGGTATGTTTACGGTGACGCTGTTTTAATACATTAGAAATATATTAAATTAACTTTTTCAATATCTATTTCGATTTTAAAGTCACCCCCCCCCAAAAAAAAAAAACCCAACTTATTTTAAAGCAAATTTACAATTACTGAAGAGAGTCAATACAGGATATCAGCCATCTAAGTGACTTTCGGTTAACGAAAGCAAAGGACAGTTCATATTGTAATTAATTTTGTATACTGGCAACATTCCTTAAAGGGATTACTATATTGATAATTGTTCGCAATTTTCAGTGTTATTTAAGTTAGCACTTTTGTTGAATTCCTTCTAACTAAACCGTCATTATTATATTCCTTCGAAATTCCGTGAAATGTCGCTAGTTATGTGGCAAGAAAAATATTTATGACAGTATGCGCATATAAGTTGGACATAGACTTCAGGCTCGATGTTTACTCCCCCTTAACGACAAGCTACACTTGAGCAATGCGAGTATTTACACTAATTATCAATAACAAAATTTTAAAAGGGACCATATCAATGTAAAATGAAAGTAGGGCAGAGAATCTGGGATTTGAACTTCGAATATTGAATAGGCCTTCTGGGCTTTCGTATGAAACAGCATATCATTTAGAAAATTGAAAACTTCAAGATATATAATTATAAATGAAAAGGTGAAATATGTTCGAACAGTGATTAATCGCATGTATGAAATACACATTAAAGACGGACATCTGAACATACAAGAGATGGGATAATGTCACTTGTAGGTGTAAGTCTCCCTTGTTATCCGATCACACCAACCTTGAACCTTTTTTATCTTCATCAGGTAAAGGGTGTAATCAGTAGTCGAAATTTGTATATAAGGAACAAGCCAACACTCCATACATCATTGCACCCAATGGCAGGTTGCATTTGCAAACCTGACCGTTATAACCACCAAAGTATTTGCGAAATGCTTACTTTAAAGTTGACTGTTGAAACCCTTTTATAGCTCATGCGGACCTATTCAGTTGAGCGACATGAACACCATATGCAAATCATGTTGGGGATATTTACTCCTTCTATGTGATATTGCCTCCTGTATAACCTGTGGTCCCAACGAAACATCTTGCCTGCTTTTGTTATATAGGATATTTTGAATTAATCACTGTCCATTATGTCCAACTTTTCAGGGATCGTTGTTCCTTATTTACACCGTTTCCATCATATGTAAGGTACATTTCATACATATTGTGTTTGGTTTTTTTTCGAAGGATATGGACTCCGAAGAAAGCGCAATTGAAATGGATATATTCGGGGAGGAACAGGTATTATAATTTTTTCTCTGTTGATACTTTTTAATCATTTATAATTTTCTTTAAAAATGTATGTTTTGAAGTTTTGCTAGCATTTACTTTTGTATTGAGTACAACGAGGTGAGCCATGAAGCTTAAGGAATCTTTTTATAAGTTAAAACGATCGCGATTAGAACAATGATATCAAAGGTCGATTCTTTATGAAAATGTTTAAGGGCATACGCAATGTACATTTCACAATTTTATTTATCTCCAAACTTGAAGACTTGCAATGATAATAATAGGAGTTACAGAAAAGGCAACGATTATTCAATCCCTTAAGATTATTTGATGATGATGAAAATATAATTATACAACAACTGACAGTATTTTGTAGTATGTATATGTGTATATCCACTTCATTTCCTTTCTTCAAAGAGAGGTAACTCAGAATTCAAGTATGAATAATTGTGCAAATTACATTCTTCATCATCTGTTTTCTTTTCAAAAGCCCAAGCAACTCATGTGTTTGTATTCTATTTGGGACTTACGAGATTGATCTCTGTTCGTTATCTTTGCCTTTACATACTTCTTAGGGACCCAGTCTCAACTGTGATGTATACGTGTTTTAGCAGCTCTTAATTTGATTTCCTATTCGACTCATGAGGTTAATCGCTGTTCGTTAATTTCACTTTTTGATCAACAAGTAAATGTAAATTATCTTTCTAAAATTGCCGCCAAATGATACTCGTTTTTTTTCCGTATTATAATAATACGAAAACAAGGACGAGTAGGAGGGTTGAATTGACCCATTTCTATCCATCAAGCAAGAAAACAAGTTGTATATCTCCTACGTAAGCATCTAAGTATCACGCTGAGCTAGCCCAAGGTAATAACCATTTATTAGGAAAAGGTCAAAACACTTGACGGAAGGTGTTCAAATACTACCACCCCTTCGAGAGATCGAAAATGAAAATGATAAAACATGTGTTATGTGACCCCAAATTCACATCGAAATATCGAGAACTTCGAGAAAAGGAAAATTAATTTCCTTAATTAATACTTTGTTACTTCGCCATTTTTTATATAGAAAAAAAATTGGACCGAAATTTCACTTCTACAAGACTAATTATGAGTCATGGAGAGTCACTTGTATATCTACAAATGAATAGCAGAATATTGTTGAGTTTCTTTTCGTTATACATTTTAACATGAAAATTATTTTTTTTCAAAACAGAAAAAACCCTTAAAATGAAAGGATGTCTATTGTTTTCACCTTTTTTGATGACAGCAATGTGTTTTGAAATTGAATATATTTCGATTAGGTAAGCTTCATGGTTATTATAACCTTTACATTCTTGCAGGAAAAAGATTCTGATAGCAGTACCTCCAGTTCCTCGGATGACAGTAGCAGCGATTCTGACGAAAAGACGGAAGGGGTTGAGTATATTTTCCTTTATAGGAATATAATGATTGTGATAAGGGAATCTTGGCATTATCTATTCCTGTACTTCAAGAGAACATGGAAAAATAAGCAGTCGATCAAAGTCGATGAAGCTGTAAAGGCACTCATCACTTCAACTCGTTGGATGGTGACAGAAAGCCTGCCCTTAACGGCAACAGTCAAAAGTCAACAGGGAATGTTTATTCCTCCTAGGTGCCGGTTCCCACCTCTGGTGTGTTCGGGGTCCATGTTTGCCCAACTCTGTGTAATGTACCACTATTGCCTGCTTATGGGTGTGTATGACTCTCAGTTGATTGATGCGCAAAGGGCATGCCATGCGTATAATGATTTTTTAAAGCGAGGCCAAATACTAACCAAAAAAACTGATGTTGCAGGGTTATAAACGATTCTCGTTTAAAGTCACCATTTAGCAAATTCTTACGGTCGCTATATTGACCTTGTTTGCGATACAAATTATCACTAAGTCATGATGTTGACTGATTTGTTTCAAAACCTTTGTTAGACTGTCATTTTTGTTACTAGATTTGACGACAGGTAACCCCGTTTACTTTGTTTCGACTACGGGCTCACGCGCGTGTGTGACCGGTCAGCAGAGGATGCTTGCTCCTCCAAGGCACCTGATCTGCCTTCACTTTTGTCGAAGGTCCGTGTTGCCCTACACTCGATTTTGTATGTGTTTTTTGGACTATGATTGCGTTAATACATTGTTTACTTCGCCATTTTATACTTGGGACTTACGCCAGATTGATCACTGTTCGTTACCTTTGCCTTTACATTTAAATAATGATTCCGAAAATTTCACGAGATATAGAATATACTTTTTAACAATTAATGGAAAACCTCATACACGTAAAACACAATACACGATTGACCTGATAAACGAAGAACGAGTTAGAAAACAGAACACCTGATACACGATGCGATAGGATACAGGCACAATGCGATAGTATATAAGCACGATATAATAGGATACATGCACGATATATCACGATATGAATATCAAGAATAACGATATTAGTACATATACGGCCATCAGAAAATTAAACAAATTTAGGAGTGTTAGTTAATTTACCTAAACGAATGGTGGATATTTATCGCAGCTGGTATGTTTAAGTTTTTAAAATTTTGAACCAAAAAAATAACGATCAGATCCTTATTGCATATGCGATCAATAATCATTTTGAAGATTTCATAGATGTGCAAAACCTGGACATATTATTTCTTAACATATCTTTTTACTTTGTGATTATGGAGTTCAACTTTGACTTACATCTTTCTTCTAGATTTGACAACAGGTAATCCCGCTAATTTTATTTCGACTAAGGGCTCACAGTTTGTGTGACCGGTCAGCAGATGATGCTTGCTCCTCCATGGCACTTGATATTGCCTTCACTTTTGTTGGAATTCCGTGTTGTCTTACTCTCGACTTTGTATATACAGTCAACTCTCGATAAACCGCCACCTTTTGTTCTTTTGAATCTTTGGCGTTATAGCGAATTTGGCGATGAATTGAATTTTCGCCATTTGAAAGAAAAAAGTTCCGCCAAATTGTAGAAAAAGAATTACCGCTGTCTTTTACGTCTTGCTTATATAACTCATATAAATATTTTCTGTATAAATTATTTTTAAAATTTTTAACATGATTATTTGTTTAAACATCACAAAATCCTTCCTTTTTGTCTTCGAAATCAAAAAGAACTCTCTTCCGTGCTATCTGTACCTAAACTGAACAGGTTGTCTATCATTATAAAAATAGCGCGACTACATCTCATATTAAGTCTTTTCTTGTTTACATAACACAGTAATTACCGTGAGTCTTTCTGCACAGGTGGACACCGGAGATCGATAATGACCAATTTACCGCTTCAGTGACCACAGATCATGTTCTACACCATGGCGGTTTATCGAGATAATTAACACTGTGAAATGGACTTTTGTACCGAATACATCGTGGCGAATGGCGAAAGCGAATTTGGCGTTTTAACGAGAATTTTAGTAGCAGGAAAAACGTTCCTAGAAAATTGCGGCGTTATACAGAAAATGGCGATGAATTGAGTGGCGATAATTCGAGAATTAACTGTATATTTATTTGGGATAGTGTTACGTTTAATTCAATACTAGCTTCGACAGTTTATGATATATTGTATCTGGCTGTGTTTTAGGTGTTTAAGGTAGGATTTTCTTATTTTGCATATATATTTTTTATCGCAACTTTGTTACACAATGATAGTTTGTCATTTTACTTGGAAGTTTGGCATCCTTTAAAATAATGTGACCTATCCAATGTCCTTTGAAGGATTTAAGGTAGCGCTTTTAAATTATAACTATTGGTTATCTGTAGTTCGACTTTCTCATCATTGTTACCTTGACCTTGGCGTTCTTCCTTACAATGAAAAATTGGACATATGAAATATCTTGTGAACAATGCAAAGCCGATAACTAATATGGTTAAATAAATTACTTACCACAAGACCTTTTTGACACTATTGCCTTCGAAATTGATATTTGGCAAATTCTATGTTGGGTAGAACGATTCAGTTTGCCAGTATGGACTGTTATTGGATCAAATGCTCTCTGATGTGTTTCAGAGCCATTGTTAAGCCGTTTTTCATACATTGAATTTGACTACGGATTATTCCGATTACCTTTGGTGCGTCCAAGGGTCCATGTTTGTTCAACTCTATTTTGACTTTCGATATTGATTTGTCTTTTTAATGAAATCTTTTAGTTTGACCTATTTACAAGAAAATGTAACCTTTGAAATTTCTTCGGAATCAAGCTAGGAATTTCATATTTTCAAAATTGATCCTTTCTGATAAACTGTGTAGATTCCCACATAATTAAAATGTCTTCCAAATTATTTAAGATATAATTTTCATATCTGTATTTAGAATCTGTTTGACACGATACTTCGGTTCGTGATAGGGAGGTCAGGTGTTCGAGTCCACTGCTTGGAGCGGCAGTGTCAAAACCTAAGACGTAAAGATAGGTAGTGAATACTCCTTCGCCGAGAGATCGACATTTACAAGTGAGAATCAGGGCCTTTCGGATATGACGTTAAAAACGGAGGTTCCGTATCGCAGTTGTTGTGGCATATAAAAGAACCCTCACTGCTAAAAGTCATGAATGCTAAGCATAAGTCTAAAGTTCCAGCCCTTCACCGGCAATGGTGACGTATCAATATTAGTCAAATATTCTCAACGGGACGACAAACAAAGAAATGAATTATCAATAATCAATTTTACCACGATATATGATCTTGTTACGTTTGAATTTAACAAGAACACCAAAGTCATGTTAGACGTTTTAGTGTTGAGTTATACTCGTGTAATATGAATTCATTTTCAGCTATTTTGTAATATTTGGGGAATAAATACAGCCAATAAATTTAATAATTTTTTTATGGGAATAAAGATCAATGTTTTTCCCCGATTGTTAAAAAACGGCATGGTCGAGGCGTGACTCAGGTGGAAGATGTGGCCCATGGGCATCTTCGATTAAGGCTTTTATAGTCTTAGATTAGAGCATATTATGCATGTAAAGGCAAAGATAACGAACAGTGATCAATCTCGTAAGTCCCAAATAAAATACAAAAACAAGAGCAGGGCAAACACAGACCCCTGGACACACCAGAGGTGGAATCAAGTGCCTAGGAGAAGTAAGCATCCCCTGTTGACCGTATATAATAGAAAATATGTTAAGATTTGTCTTAAATCGATGATGCAAGAATGCTGCATATGACACCAGTCGTGCACTTTTTTATGTTCTGTAAATCAAAAGTTTTATAAATAGGGGATTCTGTATATCTGATCAACCACATTTTTTTTTCTCAGAGAGTTTCTTTTCTGCAGCTTATATTAACTTCATAGGTATGCATGACATTTTCGTTTCTCTTTATTGTAGTATATGATAGTTATTAATCATGTTTTGGTGTTTAATCAAGGATATCCAAGACCACAATTCTATACGTGACATGCAACGATGCAGTACGTTTGCAGGATTGAAAATCGATTATTTTTTTGAAGGAGGTAAGTCCAAGCTTAATACAAACACACACACACACAGAGAGAGAGAGAGAGAGAGAGAGAGAGAGAGAGAGAGAGAGAGAGAGAGAGAGAGAGAGAGAGAGAGAGAGAGATGAATATATCTTAACAAGTTCACTGCATCATCAATAACTATGTCAACCGTACACAGTCAAATCCCAGAAAAGAAAACCAGACATCCTTGAAATTAAATTTAAAACGTGGTGTTGAGTATGATTAAAATGGACATGCACATTAACATCCCTATTTTCTATTCTTGAAGACATAAAGTCATCCAACGTTGGCGTTAAACAGCAAACTCGTTGTCATGAATTGACTCCCTCTAAATTATCTACAGTGAAATCCATTTCCATTGACATATATCGCTATTGAATGCGGTAAACCAAGGTGCTTTCCAATTCTTAACATATGAGCATAGTAGAAACTATTTTACAGTTCAATTTTCTCTGAATTTTACCTTTTCCCACTTCTCGTATATGAGTACATGCTGATATGTAATTTTATTTCGTTTTAATTTTATATTGTGATTAACAATAAGCTTTGTTAAAGAGTAAATACAGTTTGGCGATTTTGACGGCATAAATGAATTATTGATAGCATACGTAACTGCAATTGTTACTTTTCAAGATTAACAATGAAAACGTTCTAGTAAGTTTGACGAGGAATATAAAATATTTGTCTTTTATATATACTGATAAAACCGGGATAAAACTCTTATGAGTGATGTTCATACATATACCACCTAAAAATGAATCACTTAATCATTTTGTGTTCGTATAACATAAATCTTATACGGTACAGATTTTGATGCAAAAGATTCGCATTTCAACAAATTATTTCTATTCTCCATCGTCAACTTCCTATATTTATGTAGCAATATTCCATCATCTCCTGCATATGGTGTATATTCGTTATGAAAGAGCTTGTTATGCGTATGATCAGTTTTTTAATCGAGGCAAGCTACTTACAGACAAGTCGTTGTTGTAGGGGTTTACAGTTTAGTTTACCATTATAACCTACCATTGAGTCAAATGCTGTCTGATGCGTTTCATAGCCATTGTGAAGCCGTTTGTCACTCACAGATTTTACCACGGATTGTTCCGTTTGCATGATCAAGACTATGGGCTCACGGCGGGTGTGACCGGTCAACAGGGGATGCTTACTACTCCTAGGCACCTGATCCCACCTCTGGTGTGTCCAGGGGTCAGTGTTTGCTCAACTGTTGTTTTTGTGCTCTAATTTGGACTTACGAGATTGATCACTGTTTGTTATCTTTGCCTTTACATTGATGCCCATACTGAAATGTTGGAAATCGGAAACATTTAATAAAAACATTTAATATCAGTGTTCATAAGATAGAATTCATTGAAATATGAGATTGAGAAGACGTGTTTTCAAAAATACTTTAGTCGGTCTTTATAACTCTCAATCGAATCATTGTGCTTATGCACGTGGTTAGGGCAAAATGTGTCTACTAAATACACATGTTGCAGCAACCAGTTGTTTACCAAATGCAGATTATTCTGGCAAAAGTAGTTGAATGCACAATGGAAGGTACGTGTACATTTGCACCCATTGTTGATGTTTCACTTCAGTGTCATAAAGTAACCGCATTTAGGGAAATGTAGCACTTGTATAAAGCTAAACGCAACCAATGAAGTCATGGAAGGAGGTGTATAAAATTTGCAGTTCGATCTGAAATATTTGGCATTCGTGGCATATAGACTAATGACGTGTTTCAACACATCGTCGCTTTAAAAGAGGTATGCCACGAGACATGACGACATCGGCAGAAGATGTAAAGAATTTGTATGCATCAGTGATAAGTCCTGATTGTCTGTCTGGTAATAATAGTAATCTATGTATCTTTTTTCTAATTTTTGACCATCTATTTTCCATGTAGATCGAATAAGTTTAAGTATTGAGTATAAAATTATCTCCTTTAGTTTCTTAATATATATCTGGATCCAGACTATTTCGTAATGATTACCCATCAATAACTTTCATCACGTCTCTGGTCTGCACATGGTTTATTTTTCTTTTTGCCTTACTATTTATAACATAAAGTTTTACTTTCATGTTTCGGATTTCCAACATTTCGGTTTGAGCATCACTGAAGAGACATAATTTGTCGAAATGCGCATCTGGTGCATAAAAATTGGTACCGTATATTATTTATATTATAACACATTCATAAATTTTAAAGTAAAACTTACTTCGGAAATATAGTTACTGCAAACAACTGAAAACCACACAAATATTTTTTATCACATGGGGTACTATCTAGTCGTAGATGTAACAGCCTGATGTAATATTATTGATGAATGCAATTTACATTTTGAAGATAAAATCAAAGTAGGACTACGAGTTGTCCGTGGAGTTGATTGGGACAAAGGGGACGAGGATGGAGGGGATGGAAATGTGGGAACTGTGGTGGAAATCCTTGACGACTCTCAACAAGTGCGCGTACAGTGGGACTCCCAGGACACTCTGGCCATTCAGGAAAACCCGGACAAGTGTATTTATAGAACAGGGATGGACAGGAAATACGATCTTCGACTTTTTGATAACGCACAAACAGGTAAAGATGTTGTTGATTTGAGACTACAGGGGCACCTGATTTGATTGCAGTGTATGTATGTTGATAGATAGATAGATGGTAGATAGATAGATAAATAGATAGATCGATAAATAGATAGATAGTAGATAGATAGATATATAGACAAATATATAGATAGATAACATAGATATCTACCAAAAATAAGTATCGAAAAATCTATACAAGTAGTATAATAGTACAATTTTCTGTAAGTTGATTGAATATATATATATATATATGTGTGTGTC
>CAJDSM010027545.1:0-15255 GCA_903981925.1 Ostrea lurida | reverse complement strand
CAAATGTGTTAGACAATATGCCTTTAACTCTCATTGATAATATGCGCATTCAAAAACATCCAATAACAATTTCTTGATCCTTCAATGAGAAATTTCAACAATATATTTCATACATCAAATACAATTTCCAAATACTGTGGAAATTACAGCTTATTCATTTCCAATATCAATTATAAATAGGGTCTCAATGTTTTACTTCAGTCGATATACTGCACAACCCCAAATCCATTGAGCAAACGGGCGATCCGCTGCACAATCACTTTATTTATATCAAATTTCTTGAAAAATAAGCAATATTTTATATCCACATTCTAAGACATGATAGCAAAGAGCGGTGTTAAATACATTTTATTTGCAATTTTACATAGAATAAGATTATGACAGTGTTTTTGTTCAAAAGTTCAACTGCATTGGTAAAAATTCACTACCGACTCACACGACAAAACAAAATTAAGCGTCAAACGAGCCATCAGAGTGTATTGGCTTTAGAATGGATATCATAGAATATTAAATTGCTTAGAGGCATCACATTTCTTTCTTTTTTCAATTTTTAAAGGCTCAGTTTAATTTGCACAGGTCAACTTACCCCCAATGCAACTGAAACTAGGAGTTTACTGCACAACCGGATGTCGATCCTGCGATTTTTCTTTCACAACTTTCGGTTGTGCAGTAGATCGATTGGTGCCCGTGTTAGGTAGACCCTGTAAAGGGACACAACTCTATTTGCTTTCTGCATGCAGTTAAGTTTAAATGGGTCTATTAATTGTGAGCAAGTATAAATACTTTGTAAATATTGTGTAGTTTAAGTGCACAGCCCATTGGACAAATAGGACCTTGCTTATTACTTCTGTGATAAGTAATACTAGGGATTTCATAATATGTACATTTCAAAATTTCTCATGATATGATTTTTTTAGCTCACCTGAGCCGAAGGTCAGTGAGCTTTTCTGATCAAATTTCGTGCGTTGTTGTTGTCGTCGTTGTTGTCGTAAACTTTTCACATTTTCAACTTCCTTCTCCAGAACCGCTGGTGCCAATTCGACAACCTGGTACCATCATCTTGGGTAATAGGGCGGTTTCATGTGGTTCTCGTTCGCAAATTGCAGGACCTAGAGACTTGTCGTCTCAAAGTGGGAAGCATCATACGAAAGCCATTGCAAAAAAATAGGAGTGGGGCTTGTCGAGGGATCGTAAATAAATCACTCTTTACTATATACGTGGACTCAAGACCATTTGGGGACTTTCAGACAGCAGTGGAAAATTCTTATCTCGAATCATTGCGTTGTCTTTTCGATGAGGATTAAGGTGCGACGATTCAATGATTTGTTCAATTTTTGGACATAGAGAGCTTAATACTATAAATGACTGCCTGGGCATAGCGGAATCGGAGGGCCACAATCTAAACGAGGGGGAAATTTAGAAGTTTGGATCATTTACTGATTAGGTTTCTCACCTGGAGAAAATCTTGTTGAAAAATCTCCTTTTCTCGAAAGAAAACTATATAGGCAGATCCAAGGGCAAGCTTTTTGATCATATGTGAGAGACTTCTCATATGATATAAGCAGGAGGGGACATGCCTTTAAGTTTGTAATCGAGATTTAATTATGCAAGAGTCAATTCCGTGGGCTCCAAGAGGGACAAATTATATGAGTGGCGATTCAAAGTTTTTATCGCCGTAGACGTATAATATAGGAGACATTACTTTTTCACAAGAGAGTCTGCTTCCCTCAGGAACTACTGTGATGCGAAGAGAAAGCTTGAAGATGAGTACTGATGAATATAGTCCTGATATAGTGGAGAGTCATTCGATTTGTTAAAGTAGTATACCCTGGGTATGATGTATGGCAACATTAACGAGATCAAAATGGTAATATTTAACATGCCAGATATATAGTAGAATACATTAGGGGTACTTCTAAACACAGGGGAACGGTGAGGAGGCAGTGTATAAGGTGAGTGAATTTATCTATGTATTAATCCTGTCATTGGGTAAAAGCCATTGAGGATGACCTATATATTGGCGCGATCTGCATCATTACTCGGATCCCCGCACATTGGGCTATCGTATTTAGAACAAGACTTCGACAATCATGCATTATTATCCAAGTGAGATTTCATATAGAATGGGTCCTTCATCTATCCTCGCGATCGGTGGTTGTTCTTGGAGAGCGTAGAACGAGAATTTCTATTAAGATTTTTCCCCTGGTATATTATAAGAGACCTGCATGTAAATTTACTTCTGATCGCGCCTTTAAGAGGCGCAAAATCGCTGGCTTCTTCACCGGGTAAATGATTTATTTATACACAGACTTTCGATATGCCGGGTCTATAACTTCAGGCTAAGCTTCCACGGATAATCCTGAATGTAGTTGTTAGTCCTGGCTAGTGGTTTCCCTTGAGGAAAGCTTTTGGACATAGGAGCCTATTCATGAACAGCGCTTCGCAATGTGATTATTACAAGATTCGGAATATATTATCTAATAATGTCACAGAGACGTTAAGTTCATTATGCTGTTTGTGACTCACTCCGAGTGGTAACTTCTAACGCCGGAGGCGCGCGTGACATTGATTTGATACAAACTTCGAAAGTTCAAAGCTCATTTATTGGGCTCGGAAAGAGCTTCAATTAACATTTAGCTGGTGTCTGCGGCCAAGTGGAGTTCTGTGAGAGCAATGAGAGATTTTTATTTAAATGAAACCCGGGAACATAGTCCTTCCTATTTTCATGGCATCTCTCGTAATTATCGACTCTTCCGTTTGACGGGGCCTGGTCTTCATCTTAAATTAGAATGGAAAGCCCCTTTACCAGATAAGGATGGATGTGTAGCGTTCGGGTTTATGAGAGGTTGTATACTTTGGCTCCTACAGGCCTTGTCTTGAGAAGACAGTTTTGTGATCAGCTAGATAGAAAGCTCTACGACAAGCACAGTGACGACTATACTAGATCACGGATCACAATTTTTGATCAGAAAAGCTATTGAGCCTTCGGCCTCAGGTGAGCTAAAAAAATCATATCATGAGAATTTTGAAATGTACCAACTTATGAAATCTAGTATTTACTTAGGGAAAGAAGTTAGTTTAACGACACAGGCTTTATTTTCTCTGCTCGACGGGAGAATTGAGGCGTGCCTAATTAAGAGAACCCACATGGTATATTTTTACTAGAAGTGATTTATAACTTGTCACAAAATTAATAATGAGATGCCTCATTTTAATTATGGGCGAATGATGAAATGGCATGAAGACGCTTTAGTGTACCTATTTAGAACACTGCGTTTCTTTAAGGGCACTAAGGAGGGAACATCGATTCTACTGCACAACCGAAAGTGTGGCAGAAATGCAATTCGGATTGCATCCGGGGTCGCCTAATGATGCTTCGTGGGGGATATCTGATGTCAAGGTACTTTACTCTCTCGGTCGCTATTTCAGTTGCATTGGAGGGTACATGTTATTGTACACTGTCGCAAAGTTCACTTTACACGTGATGCCTCTGGCTTATACAATTGTATATAGAAGAGTGGTAGAATAGCTACGCTAATAGCTTTATATTCCCAGCGGTATGCATTCATCGGATAAGCAAACACACTGAATGACTGGTTCGTCGTTTTGAGAGAGACGTTTCATATAAGTTTTGATGTGCTTGGTGCTGATAGAGGTGCGGCTAATAGATTACATGGACATATTTGTCACCACAAGGCAGGTTGAATACTCTTTGACACAAAACACTGTCAGATTCATTATTCTTAATCTACTATGTGAAAAATTTTGCAGAATAAATGTTCATTATACCTTGCGAATCTATTGCTACTCTATAGTCTCTGAGAATTGTGCGTATTTGAAGGGATATTAAATTGCTTATTGATTAGAAGAAATTTGATGTACATTAATAGGCAAGAGTTGTGCCAGTCTACAGGATCCGCGTTGTTCTCGTATTTGGGCGAATTATGGTTTGGGTGTGCGAGGTAATACTCAGATTATCATAGAGGTAAACATTTGTATTTTACCCACTTATTTCTATCAATGGTGATTAGGGTGGAAGATGAATAATAAGCACTGTACTAGTTTCCTTGAACAGTGGATTGAGATTCGTATTGTGTGTATGAAATGATATTGCTTTGGGAGTTTTACACGACGCCATTGAAAGGATCAAGGGAAATTGTGATTCGGATTCAGTGGGTATTTGAATGACGCATCATAATCAATGACGAAGTGGAAAGTGGCTTCTAATTTGTTATTACGTCTAACAGCACATTTGATAATATTTTTTATGAAGTTTCACGATCCAGGGCTTAGCAAACTAACTGCGTCATTGACGCTGCTCAAATGAGATTAGAATGAAGAGAGTAAAATGGTAACAATGTGTAAAAATAAAATGATTATATTTTGGACTGGGATTGTGCGTCTTTATTCTTTCACGTGAAGTTTGTGGTCTGCGCTCGTAGCAAGGGGTGATTTAATTATCGGGAGCGTTTTAAAAATTACTTTAATCAAAAGATGGCGATGAATATATTGCTTTTCCGACATCTATTACTGGTCGACAGGGTTACTGCATAACAAGGACAGTTATAGAGAGATTTCGACGTGAAATCAGTAAGCATGCTATTATGGCATACAAGGGCACTGTGTATACCAGATTGGAATGTGAACAAAGAGTAACTTGTCTATTTTTACTTAGTCAGTATAATGTCCTAGTGAATTGCTTCGATAAATCATATTTTATTATTTCTAACATATTACCTATTATTTTATCACTGTTATTTGAGGATTAACTTTCGTATAAGTTTTCATTTGTGCGGGATGGTTATCTTTTTTGGGATTTTGAGAAGTATACTCTTAGATCTTGCTCTGAGTTTTGGGACAGGATGGGTATAACAGTGGCGTGTGTTTTTAGCCACGGAGCCGCGAGATTTAGCTTTTACGAACGCACCGCTCTCGAATAGGGTTCATATGAATGAAAGGGGGGCTAAAGTCGAATTTTTGGTCTAATAACCTTTGTCCGATCATAGAATGTGTGTACAACGACAAAACTGTATTTATGGATTAGTTGTTGCTGTTGTAGGAGAGGACATAAGTAAAGGATAAACATATTCGTTAATCATTATATGGTGAAATATTATTAGATAATCATTAATCTTAGACAGTGATTTAGATGCACCATTTCTTCAGAGGATTGAATAGTTTTTAAATATTATTCGAAGAGTTATTTTATTGTTTAGTATTCTAATCAATGCGGGGTTGTACTGTCTACGAAGATTTCCCGATAGATGAGAGATGTAACTAATTTAGAGACTTTTAGATGTTATCATGCTTGAGTCTTATATTACCAACGCAGTTAATGACCTTTTCACATGTAACAAGCCATTCATTGAGGAGATGTTTCATATAGCAACATACTTTAAATAACATAGTCCCGTGAAATGGTTAGTACGATATCATGTGACGCTTCCAAAAGGAAGATTCTCTTGCTGGACCTGATCTTTTTGGCGTGGATTATTTATGGTAGGCCCTAAGATTTTATCCAGTCTATACTTTATTATGGTAGGTAACTATTAGGAGAGCAAGATTACAGGGAACCTGCCTTTTCAGGCACAGAATTCATATCACGAAATTCGTCATTTAAAAGGGAATATTGCCTGCAGAGCGAGGAATTAACTTGAAAGGGATCTAAGCTTTTAGTGGAAAGAGATGATATTAGATCCTACATGCAATGTATTACAAGTTCTTTTGAGTGCATATATCGCATTGGTCATGGGTTAAGGATAACAGGAATACTCTAACATGAGAGGGTAATACTGCCAGCAGTGAGAAAAAGTGGAAGGAAACACTGATAGATTCTTATGACATTGTTTTGGGGAAAGATATCGATTGGGCCATAACGTCAAGTGGAATTATTTTGATTAATGGGATTAATTAAACACTCGAACTTTGACTCTGTAACTGGTTTGTGGAGGCAAGTGTGCAAGATATTGATCACATGGATTCTGCAGAAAACAGTAGGGAGAAAAAAAAGTTTGCGGAGAGAGCTGCATATTCTTGGAGATCGAATATTTATTACCTTAAATGTCAGATGTTTGTTGCCGGAATACTCAGTGAAATGAACCGCGATCGAAAACAAAAATCGAAACTCCGAGTCTGGGTGGAAACTTGGCATGGTAGCAACAATGTGATTCTCTAAAATATCAATGAGGTACTTCTGCAAGCACGTCAAGAAAACAAGAGTCTGGGATTAACGGAAGACGGGATACGGAATGGGGGAGATCAAGCCATGACAGTCACACAATAGTTAAAAGGGCTGTAGTGCCCTCCTCGGCTTTCAAACAGCACCTGGGTACAGGGCTGGGTATTGACAACCAGAGGCTGGGATTCTATCATGATCTACTCGAAAAGCTGCTCAACAAAGCCCCCGGGGTCTCATTGTGTTTATAAAATTGACATTGTTATGCGGACAAAGCGTCATGTTTTAATCTTTGGATAGGAGCCCTTCGAACTGTCCTGTGTCTGCAAGGAGTCTATGGAAGTAGTCATTTGGTATTAAGAGAAAAGAAAAATGTTTAGGATACGTTTTTTAAGCTATAGAGTCTCGACTTTGCGATAACTCTGACTTAGGTTGGAAGTGCTAACATAAGCGTTGATAGACGTTGGTTAGGGGTATAATCAATGAGCACTTAAAATCTATCTTGAAGGCGAGCGACAGGGCCTAGTCGGGTCGAGAGTTTTCATTATAAGTGGGGTGTAAATTTAAGGGTTCTGCTAGTTTGCCTAGTTTTAATCGACGGAAGGAAAGTGACGCTACCCCATGACAGTTGATCTTATGTAGCGCAGGTGGCGAGTAGTCAATTGTTTTACGTAATATAGAGGGGACTTCCGCAGGGGTCCATATAATTTCTACAGACAAGAGACGAGGGCTCTTTCATGGGATATTCTAGACTATGACACACACTGGGTAACCAGACTGTACTTAGTTCCAAGGCCCATTTCACGGACGCGTGCTGCAATGGGACCGCGGATAATGAAATTTGACCCCTATTATTAATAATTATGGAAGAAAAACATTTAAATTGATAGGGAGGTAATGGCCGCGTTTCGGTGATGAACATTTAGTTTTGCGCGGGGAGGCTTTCATTACACCGTGAAGAAAAAGCTGAATAGCTACCATGTTATTATCGTAGCGGCTATCTCTACTAAGAGAGGGGAGGTACGCGGGGTTATTTTTGTGAATAGGGATTGCGTTTTCACGTTCTTAATATCTTTGGGGAATAGGAGAGCTATGCTAACACTGACTTGATGCTTATCATTAGGGAATATCACCTCAGGGGGTAGTTCATCATAACGGCCATACGCAGCAACAGAGTCGGCGTTAATTTTGCTTTACAATAGAGGGACTGCGTAAAAATCAGCGAATAGTCATGAACATGGGACTCTATATGGGGCATGGTGCGTTTTCACAAAGAGACTACATTGCACACGCCCGACTAAATTTTTTAGGGGCATAAATCTATAGCGACATGTGTCCTAATGATATTGGAGGAATTCTCATGGAGTGCTGTAAGAATCAGCGGGAAGTTGTGTCTATTTTGGTCAATGAATGATATCTGGGCAAAAATTATATATAAATGTCTTATTCTCTAGAATGGCTTACTAGGATAAAGCAACTATTTCCCTTCGTTGGATGTTGGATATACACGTACACTCGGTAATGATTTTGAGTTTCTGGGGAAAGACGTAATATAGACGTCGATAATTCTTTACTCGCACTGAGAATGGAATAAAGACTCATAAAGCGTTCTCACTCTAAAGGAATGTATGCTTCATCATATTATACGGCCCGGGTGTCTTTTTGCATCTTGTATATTGTTCGAAATTAGGTCCACTTTCCCGGCCTCTACTGATGCCCTTTTGAGATCCCCAAATAAGCTCCGCGACCCAGTCGTTGTTCTTCAAAGTATGTAGTACAAGTATTTGTGCTCCTATTTCTAGGTTAATTACTTTGAGTAAAGAAATGATGTGATATAGGGAATGTGCTATACAATTAATTGTCTCTTTATCAACACTCACTTTCCTAGTGTCGCTATTTATTCAGAGGGGCCGATTAGTTATCTAACTTAAGTACTGACGTCTTGGCATGGGGAGAAATTCCAATTCTATTTTTAAGATGTCAAAATTGCGATCTGACTTGTTATATAAAGTGTCAGTTAATTTTAATCCGAGGGAAATATATAAATGCTATGTAGTATACTCGCACTATGCTGGAAAATAACGAGTACCAACAATCAAATTGATAGGCGTTAGTACAGATACTCAGGACATCTTTGACAAGGGTACTAGCCGGGTACCTTGGAAGGGAATTCTCACAGATTTCAGGTTTTGTGTGATTTGTCGTATTATAGAAGATATGCAAGACTTTTAGAATATCATCTCAACAGAAAATGTTTATAAAATATTACTCATTTCGACAAAGTGATGATGCGGGGGAGCGATCTTTATGTTTAATCTACATTACATTGTTGGTACTTTTTTGAAAGGATGCAACCTCCATGGTGATCTGTATCAAAGTATCGGGTATTGCGGATACATTAACAATAGCGAGCAGAAATACTACATTCTCCATCATAGAAGATGTGTTTGAAGGATAGAGAGGGTAAAGCTAATATTCGGATGTAACTTTTTATATTCACTGACTGAGAAATAAATCAGGTCCATGGAGTGTGAGGCATATTTATTAAGGTCTTAAGTAAAGCTGCAGTTTATGAATCGGTATAGGACTTGTATCGCAAATCAGTTCTAACTAACGGGTTTAACGGGATTCATTCTTGCCTATATGCGGAGGCGCCGGAGGCTTACGTATATTCCCGACATGTTTGGGATAGTATTCTATTAATTGTAAAGCTCGCCAGCGAATTATTACTTCGGGTGTTTAAATTCTTGATAGGGTGATTTACTGGAGTAATTAGATTCTTTATATTCTCAACATCTGGGAATGCTGTACATTCTTTTCTTTGGTGGGAAAGTAGGGGGGGGGGGCTGTATACGTAATTTTGAATGGCTTTAATTTCATAAGCATGGAAGACACAATGGGATTTATCCGGAAACATATAGAATGGGCACGGTGTTTGCTTTGTTTCTCAAACATAATAGTATATTAGTCAAAATTATTTAAGTGATAGTGATACTTTTTATCTTATTTCGAGTGATTGGCAGTTTATTTTTAAGATTATAAGCATGTCTTTTGGCTCATGTTACAATTTCGCGTCGCACAATTAATTCAAACGATAAGGTCATCCACTACATAGTCAATTAGACTTTATAGTCTGGGATATTACACTGAGGTAGTACTTTTTTAAATCATATAATCTACCCTTAATTTAATCTAGGACTAGGGCTTCTTATATGCGGTATATCGCACGTCAGAATTTTGGGATGAACATGTGCTATCGAGTCTCTATATGCTCGCTGCTATATGTGGCAACCCCTACTTTGGATCAGATTTGGGTCAATATGACTTCATTAGCGGTATTGGGTGAATCTTTCACAACTTACTTCACAGACATAGTGAATCGGAATTCTCCATTGAAATCGTGAATCTGTTGTATATAGTCTATTGTGTATTTCGATTATTGCGAAATGAACCACCTCATAAGCGGTCTTTCCGTATCACAGAACACAATGACTAAATATCAAAATGATTGAATAAGAATGTATATATTATATACTATATATATATATATTTAATATTATACCATTGCACACACAACATTTATATATTAGTATATTATATATATTATTAATATATAATATATATATAATTATATTAATATATATTAATATATATTCCCCTCAACCCACCCCACCCCATCCCCAATGCGGGTCGCACGTGCGACCTACGGAACCCCTTCGCCTAGCAAGACAGTCAAACCCAGCGCTTTAGACCGCTTGGCCACGAAGACTTCCCTAAATAGGAAGTTTTTCATGCTCCTAAGCGCTTCTAATGCACTGAGGCAATAGCACACATTCGCTCTTGTTCAGAGTTTAAGATATTTTTATAAGGAGAATGGATCTTTCGATGCAATTGACAAGTATCGTTTAGATCCTAGGGATTAATTGAAGGTTGAGAGTTATAATTATATGTTTGTGCTTTATATATAATTTATATAATCATATATGATTTAAAGGGGCATAGACACGCTTTGAGCTATAAACGTTCAAATTTTATATTTCCATTTTGAATGTTTCCATTGCTCACTTAAGGATTATCCCTTCTTGTATTTTAGGAATCTAGTGTGTCAAAACCTTAAAATCTCTTTTTTTTTTTACTCATTTATGAGTTTAATCTAATAATCATGATAGAAAATTTGTGTATGTTGCCACTTTTATGATGTCGACATACATAAACGACGAAGTATGAGTTAAATAAGATAAATCGCAGCATTTTGGAAATTTAGATTTTCGTAGAACGAATTTAAATGAAATAAATTATAAAATGACAAATTTTAAATGTTAACAGTTTGGAAAAACTGCTTATTTGTAAATACATGTATGCATAAATTTAATGTGCATATTAGGAAAATCAATGTAGAATACACCTAAGGTAGAGGTATTGCCACCGTAGGAGTTATTATCCTTGACAATATTTTTTTCGTTATAAATAATCAATTATCTATGGGAAACTGCAATTTTTTTTCACTATTAAAAGTTTACCAAATTATTTATCATATCCAGTGAATGAAATTCCTTCAGAAGATATATTTCTATCATGTGCATAGTTTAATGAAATAAAGATTTTTCAAAAACCTATGACATCACATGAGGGTGGATAATCCTTAAGGGATTGCTAATAGTCAGCAAAAAATTTACCGTCATTTGTTGAGTTACAAGTGAGATACAGCACTTACAAATTTTCGCTGTGTAAACAAAGCCCGTGTCATGTTTTTGTTAACCTATATCGAACATTCTAATATATGTTTCGATTAAAGCAGATTTTTGTTTTCAAATTACAAGTTCATTCTGAACACAGTTCAACAGTTTCTAGTGTTACTCACATCACATTTTGTTTTAAACATTGTGTTTTCTGTGAAGCAACCCTTACGTAAACATAAACAAGGCACGAGCCTTGTTTACATAACAAAGGATTATGAGTGCTATATCTCTCTTGTAACTCAACAACTGACATTCAAATTTTTGCTGACCATTAGAAATAACTTGGTTAAGCATTTTAAACATTAAAAATGCAAATATAAAATTTTGCCTAAAACGTATCCATGTCCCTTTTAAGTGATTTTATCAGTTAAGAAAGTAAATACTGGTATTATTGGCAAAATCCAATGGATACCGTTACATCACACATCAATTTGGAAGAAAAAAATCAATATTCAATGGCGGGCATCTTGGAAAATCCTTGAAATCTAAGAAAAAACTTAAAAGACAAAAACTTGCTCAATTGATATTTGCACCATAAGCAGGTGTAAAAGAAATGATCATTAAGGTCAGTTGGACATCAATAACATTAGAAATGACTACACATTTACTCTCACAACAATTGCATATAGTGCTACTTAGTAGTACAGCTTAGTGCTGCTTTAACACATTTACATTTTCTACGACAACCATTATTGCTTTTGATAATTGATTTTGGTCACTCAAGCACTATACCGACTAGGGATGGCGGTTATCAATCTACTTGTGTTTGGACTGGGTCTCAGGTGGCAAGTAAGACCCCCGTTCTCTTAGGTGGGGGATGTTAGGTACCCTGGAGTAGAGGTAAGTTTAGAACACCCCCATCCTCTGTGCGCCGGATGTTTTATCAGTTGGGTTTTTTTTAGGTTTCAAGTGTTCAGGGGTTTATGGTGCCTCAACAAATGCCAAGTTACGTCAATGTTAGTGGGGTTCCTTCCCAGGCACCAAGCGGTACTCAACCTTTGGCTGCCCAGGGATTGGTACCACCTGCGAGTAGTGCACCTTTCCCACATGGCGGTTATTTACCGTCTAGTGGTCAAGGTGCACATCTCACCATGGTGTCGGAGCCATCGTGCGCTGTTACCCAACACTATGTGCAAACCAGTGCATATTCACCCATCCAAACTATTGCACAAGGCCATTCGCAGCAATATGCACCAAAACAATATACGCCATACATTCAAAATCAAAATCAGACTGTGCAGTATACGCACCTTTTCAGCATGCACCACAAACTCCGCCACAGTATCACCCTGTACAAATACCACCACAATACCCGTCTTCACCACCTATGCCATCTCAAATCAACATGCATCATCAGCTGCAACAAACTGTACCACAGCAACCACATTGTACACATCATATTCCCATGCAGCAACTCATTCCATCTGTGCAACATTCATACCAACTTCAACCAGAAACAACACAACCTATACATCAGCATGCAGCATTTCATGCACAACAGCTCCAACCAACCTAGAATTTGCATCAATTTTCCCCACATATGCAATACCCATATCAGCTACCACTACAACAAACAATACAGCCGCAGGGCCCTCCTCCAGCACCACTGTCACAACTACAGGCAGTATACCAGCCACAAAACCAGCAACTGGTAGCAAACCAAGCACATTATCAGCAACAACCAATACATCAACAACCCCAACAGCAACAACCGCAAGCGCAACAAATGCAGTCACAGGTACAAGTACCTCGACAGGGTCAGTAACAACCACCTCAACAGCAACAGCCACAAGCACATATACCACATCAGCCTCAACAACAACAGCAACAAATCAGTGGACTGCAACAACTACATATGTACATATGTTAGCAGATGTGTCAGTCCAACCCCTACAGCCACCAACACCAAACCCTCAACAGCCATATGCACCACCACATAACATTAATCCGCTGCAACGGCGCCCTGATCGCATTGACTCGTGGCCAAAAAACATTGCGGTTTGATGGCTCTGATTCTTGAAAGGCTTTCCAACAAAAGTTCTTGAGATATGCAGAGATTCGTAAATGGAGACCTCAGGAATCTAAAGATTACTTGGGATGGTGTCTAGAGGGTAGAGCTTGTAAGTACTACGCTAATATTTATTACACATGATGGTGACATCGGGTTTCGGAATCTTATGCAAAAAATGGAGAAAAGGTTAGGCTACAAAGAGATTCCAGAAACTGCCCAGCTAAAAGTCAACTCCCTGTCGCAGGGGCCTTCAGAAAGCTTAGAAAAATGGGCTGGTCATGTTTTTCAACTAGCTCTTCGGGCTTATGAGGGGCTCTCTGAGGAGGAATATATGCTCAAACAAACAATCAAGCGCATTTGCCAAAGTTGTTTAGACAAAGAGACAGGACAGTACGCCATTAACCTCCACCCTGTAACCATAGAGGAAACTATTGACCTCCTCAAAAGTTTCCAGTGTAACCATCATTCTATTTATTGTAAAGGGAGAAGGGAAGTAAGGGAAATTGCGGTCTGTGGGGAAATACCCATGTGCTCCAGCTGCCGTGACTTACTTGACTTATGCCTGTTTACTCTTTAGCAGATATAGCCACGACAATCTGTCTTCATCTCACTCTGTTCTGACGTGGCGACCATGGACTGCAGTTGTATCTGCTGCTTTCATCTCGTTGTCGAGAGATCTTCTCCAGGTGTTCTAGGTGTCCACGTTTTTATTCCCCTGTGGATTTCCATTTTAGTGCATGTCTTGTTATATTTCCTGATCTTTCTTAGAGTTGGGTGCCTATCGGTCCACTTTCTTTTTTTATTTGCATTGGAGGAGTAGTTGGTTTTGTGTTCTCGAGTTCCTTGTTTATGATTCGGTTTGGCCAATAAATTGTTCAGGTTTAGTAGGCATGTTGATTGAATGACTGGACTGGCGTTGTTTGTTTGCTGCTGTTGTTCGCATGTTTTGATCGTATATAGAGAAAGTTTACGTTTGAGTTGAAGAGCTGCCGTACCTCAGGTTAAATCCTCAAAATCAAAGGGTGAGTTTTCAACAAAGGATGGCTAAACTGGAGGAACACATGGGAACACTTGCGAGTACTGTGGAGAAAATTATGAAGAAAATGGAGGCTTTGGTGAGGGAAAGTTCTAGTCCACAAAGATTAAGGGTAAGTAGAAGTCCCCAACGAACTTATCAATGGTCACGCTCGTCATCGCGTTCTCCTTCACTGGCATCAAAATGTTATCACTGTGGACTGGGCATTTCAAAAATGCATGTCAAAGTTTGAGTTTATTGAATAAATTTTCAAAATCTGTGACTTTTGTGGACAACACCAAAACAGGGAAACGACAAGGGGTCAGGACATTATAGGCCAATCTTTAACCCCTGATATCAGCGGCCTACCTTCATACAATGTTGAACCGACCGATGAAATACTTATTAGACAAATGAGACAAACATTAAAGTTACTAGTAATCTGAGCATACCTGGTAAGTGGTGCAGTTGTTGCGGCGGTTATTGATACCGCGGCTCAAGTAATCATTATCTCAGATAGGTTTTATCAATCTTTCAAGGAAAAAACATCTATCCTGAATAAAGTTACTTTACATACAGCAGGGCGTGACCTCAAAATGTTTGGTTTTAAAGTTGGGCCGGTAAATATTGCTATTGGGTCGCAAACTTTCCCAGGAAATTAAGTGTATGTGGCGCCAGTGAAAGACAAAATGTTACTGAAACTTGATTTCCTCCAGAAACACCAATATGAGCAATGGTGAACTCGAGATTGGTCATGGGCGTGCCAGTATGAATTGTTACAGGTAACTTTAGTGATTTACAGGTGGCGGAAGTTAAAAGTTTTGAACAAAACAATAGTGTCATCCAGTTCCATATTGAGGTTGCCTTGTAGTGCAACTACTATTCAAACTGATTTAATACGTTATTGAACCAATTGAGTGGATACTAATTAGAATCCTTCATAGTACCATTGGATAGGCAAAATTCCACCGAGTGGACAAGAGTCGCAGTCTAGACGAGGCTTTGCGTAGTCCTAGACAAGCAATCTTTGCTTCCCCAGACGGTGGAATTTTCCCAATCCCACAGAGTTAATAATGACAGGATTATCTTCTCACATTTTAATTCACTGCATTAGTGGCTAAAAATCGGGAACTTTGAGGACAAAATTTACAATTATCAATATCTTTATTTGAACCTCAAAACAAAAACTCAATAGACAGACAGGTACAGAGCATACCGCGAAAATGGTTCTACACTAAATGTGTAAACTAAAAAACTGAAGGCTGTCCACCAGAAAGTTATATAAAATTTAAATTTAAACGAAACAATATAAAAA
>CAJDSM010027544.1:0-14616 GCA_903981925.1 Ostrea lurida | reverse complement strand
TACACAATCCGGAAGACAAGCCCCTGTGGTTAGGATTAGAGCTCTTCACCTGTGGTACAGGATCCAATTTTTAAAGAGCACATCATCGTAATACATAACAAGACATCTAATAACCAAAATTCGCTGTTGATTTGATATATTTACTCAAACACAATTGCAATGCATAGGCAATTATCGCTGAAAATCTGTTGTTATAAGTCAAAAATAGGAATTTCCGGATGTGACGTCATCATTCTGATCTCCATGGTAAACAAGGCTCAGCATGCAAAATAAAGAAAGCGGGAGATATAATTGTTTTGCAGCGGGTTGCACACCGAGCAATGCTGACAGTGTTTCTGTACGTGAATTCCCGAAACTGTGACCTATATATTTTAACTTTATGATATTTAGTTCTTAGTTTAGGTCCATCTTTTGAGATTGCATTTTAAAACAAGACCTATCTATCAATACCTAACTGGATTATTTTGCCTTAGTAACAGGAAACATACTTTTTTCTTTTGGCCTTAATGTTTTCTTACATTGCTATTTGTTATATGAACAAGATGAAATATTTTTTTCTAGAATTACTATTTGTTAGGATAACAAAATAAATCACTTTCTACTGCAATCTATAACAGTTAACACAAAAGTGTCACTCAGACGTATATGATGCCTTACTGCAGGAGGTCCCCATGCGCATGGTCTGTAAGTAAGAGGTTAGTGTCCATGAAATCACCAGGAAAGATGGATTTCGGATGAAGAGTATACATGTATACACGGTGCAAAATCCACAACGGAAAAAATAATTTCAATCGAACTGCTTCCGCTTCCGGTCGATACCTTCCCTCCAGGAGAGAATTACAGAGTTTAGTAAATTGTTTACTGGAATTCTAACTATGATCACACATTAAGCAGGTGCATTTAAAATCACCGTCCAGACATTTGTCATGCGCGTGCAATGTAGTAGGCGTTGTCAATTTTACGTTGGATACAACCAGATTTAAAATCGTTGGCGTGGGTTACTGGTATGTACTCTAGAACATAGCTGCTTGATTTCACTTCGGAAATGAAGATCTGCGAAAAAGTAGATGCATGGGTTTATGACGCTGTTCAGTAACAGCGTGCAAACGACTGTTCTAATAACAATGCTTACAGTTTTATCGGCAGTACAGAACAAATCTGCTTTGAACAAAAGCATCATGGCGGTGACGGTAAATGGGAATGTAGTGACGATAAACGTCAGCGTCGACGCGAATAGGGTAACGGTCGTCCGCCTCGTTTCCAAAATTCGAGTTGCGCTCGCAAAGCATGCTGGGTTGTTTTGGTCGCTCCCTGGAAATACGTCATTCCTTTGTGCTTGTTTTTTGTAATACCTGATGAGGTGGATGATTCTTCCGTACATGACTATAATGCAAACTGTGACAATGAAGGAGACAACGTTCAGTGTTACGTAATAAAGTGCAGGCATGTCAGAATCGATGTAACTGTTGGATATGAAACAGAAAGTAGCATTCAGACCTTGTATTCCCGTTGGGACAGTACGATGTCCAACAAATATGGCATGTGGCGCTGCGGCTGCTACAGCAATTAGCACGGCAATGATATGGTAAAAGTTCATCTCCTTTTCCTTGATTTGCCACTGAAAAGGATAAAACACTTTGCGGTATCTTTCGACGGCGATAACAAAAAGTATAAGATGGCATAAAACGACTTGAGCTGCCGAAAGGAAAACGCCAATTTTACACTGTATGTCTGATGGGTGGTCTAATTCCCATAGCAACAGGAATGCTGTGATGGGCACAACTAAGAGAACGGTTATCAATCCGAGGGACGCAAGCCAAATTGAAACTAGTCTGTAAGAAGTTTTCTTGAAAGCTGTCCGAAATATGTGCATCATGATGGAATTTGCTGGTAGCCCTAAAAGGAAAATGATCCCAAGGAACACTAAAGGGACGGCATTCCGTCTAACGATTTCCTCGTTTAAATCCGTCAAAGCGGTGTTATTTGGCCACCTGGAGCTGAGTAAAAATGTCGCTGCATAACACTTCTCCATCTTGATAGCTGTATTGGGTATATACTTTGTGGGGTCTGTGATTTTTTTTCTAGATTTTCCAGTTTTACTAATATTTAGGGGAGAATGATGAGAAATTTACAAACTGAAGTACAAGGCTATTACCAATGCTTCCGATTTTACAGGAAGGATGTTTATTGTTGAGATCATGATATTATCCTGTTTTAGATAAAGCCAAACAATCCTACACGTACAAAAGTCTTTACTGCATTTTCCCCCTTTATGTTTTTTTTTTTTTTCCTTTACGTGTATTGGAAGACTTTTTTTGTGTGTGTTTATCCAAACTTTCTGGAAGCTGAAAACACAGAAAAGCAGACCACAATATTTTCTTTATAAGTAAATAAAAGCCAATGAATTTAGGAGTAACTTTATAGGGTTGTTTACTCATATGTGTACATGACGCATTACATGTATTTCTACATCATATAAGTATTTCCTGAGTACGAATTATTTGATTTGTGTATCGTCTGTTTTTACCCATGATTAATCTTATTTGTAAAGAGAGTACCAATAAATATAAATTAAGGGGGGGGGACCAAACAAGCAAGCAAACAAAACAACCTGTTGATGCTATTTTCCATCCTAATGTGGCAATCGACTTATCAATTGTAGATTATTTCATTATACGTAAACTGGCCGGTCATGCAAATTAATTGAATGTCCATGATAGTATTGATTACGGCATGTTAATTTTGATTATGATGAGACACTCTAAGGTATGTATAAATTAGATATCTCGCCTCCGACGGTTTCATCAATATTTCTTATTTAAATAGACTGGTGAACACTAAATGGGTGTTAAGAAGCCTATACATCTTTTATGTCTTTTTCATTCATTTTGGATTTGTTGACTGCGTCTCCAATAGGGACGACATCGTGACGATCGCTTTATTGCCAATTCGCCTCTTCTTTTGGATTCCAGTCCAACACGAAACTTTGTAGACAACTTATTTTACCGTAATTATTTAACACTAATCTCGGGAGTATTGTAATATCAAGGCATCTTTGCCATCTATCGTGATGACCAATCGATTGTTGACAAAAGATTCCCTGTCGCAAATTGTTGGACTGGCCACTTGACGCCTATGTCAATCCGTCGCTTCCTCCTCCGGGGCCCCAACCTTTTACGTTATCTCGGAGTCTGCTACATCAATGTCGTTAACTGGCGTATATATAATTGGGATAAGCAATGTAATATCCTCAGGTTTTGATCTTTGGTTTGCAGTAACGGATGTCATACAAAATGAACAAGTCTATTTGTTATATAACTGCTGCCTGTATGATTCTGTTCACTTTATCAAATGCTCTATGTAAGTACTATGTTTATTTTAATTTATTGTAATAGTTACGGGTACGTATTGTAAAAGACAGCGTAATTCAAATTCATTGTAGCATTTGTGATTTTGCATTTTGGCAGAATTGCGTTTAAAGTTTGAAAGGTATGGTACACTAGTACAATTCTTTTACGAGAGTACGTATTATTAAAAACCGCTTAAAATTTTTTTTTTAAGTTTTGAACTACACTCGCGTGCCAAATTAAAAGTCGCAAAACACTTTTTTACTATATATTTCATTGAAATCTGCTTTATCCTCACATGCTCTTGTTTTTGTTTTTTTTTTATTCCTGGACAGATTCGGATGGAATTTTACCATTAGAATCAGTAAAGATTGCAGTTTCTTCCATTGATTTTAAAATTTTTCTCCAACCAGTGATAATTAACGTTTGATGAATATATCAGAGAAATAAATTATTATGTTCAATTCTTGTAAAGGATTTATAGAAAAAAGGAGATTTCAAAAAACTAACGTTCTAGTGTTTCAGATAGCAATTCTTCTGCAAAGGTTTGAATGAAAAATGTTTTCCAAATTTTGTAATGAACCCCATTGAATTCTTCATTAGTGGTAAAATTTTCATTCATATCAGAAACAAATATAATCTTGGAAGATCATTTGAAAAAACATGGTTTCAATGAAAAATTGATAGTGAAAATTTTGTTGACCTATAATTGGCACGAAGTGTATTTTTCTTATACCAAATTATTTCCCTCTTTACAGTTATTAAAAAGAGCGTCTTTGACGACACACCACAGGGAACGCTGGAGTATTTTTCCAAACGAGGCTGGTGCTTTAACATAAAACCAGACTGCCCCCTTGTTGTTGGACCAGGAAAGATGGTACTGTGTAGTCTCCCGTATTATCAGCGCGTGTGCTGCAGATATTGCAGAGGGAGTTGACATGCAATAGGTAAATCTATAATTATTATAATAAGAAGTATTATTTTCATAACCATCTACTTTTTCTTCTTCTGTAGCATATAATATACTTAAGATATTATGTACGGAAATTTTGTGTCTGGCGTGTGCCCAGTGTGGAAGGCTGTTCGTAGATTAAACGGCATAGGATTAAACGGCATAATGGTATACCCAGTATGTTGCATAAAACCGCGTGCAAGTTCCATCCAAATAAACTAAAAAGGATCTTAGTATTGGGTATATAGCAACACCTAATATAAATGCACTTCCGGATCATAGTTTCGTTGGAATGTTCAAATTTACTATCCCAAGCATTAGGAATTTCGTCGTGGATATCATTTTTGAAACGATTACATACTATAGTATGCAGTATCAGGTCGCCATATGCAATGCATGAACAGTTGATTGTGCTGAAGTATGATATATTGTTATTTTTCGGTGAGATGAAAGTTTCATCATGGTTGCCGTGGTTTCAGATTAGCTAGAAGAGACATCGTTCTACCCTATCCCCGAAAATGTATGTCAAGTCAGCAGACCGACAGTCGGACACACAAATCTCAATGCGAAATGTTCTGTTTTTGGTTTATACTAGTTCACTATAAATGGCTTCATGTGTAATTCCATAAGTCGTAAAGAATTTTATATTGTTTTGAATCATTATATATCGAATTAATCTGGATAAGATTGTTTTCATTAGAGATATCAGATATCAGGTCATTGATATATATGTCAAGTTTTGGAAGGAATGCGTGTGATTACATTACGGTATACCTTGATCGAGTGCGCGATAATCCCAAAAAATGGCGTTTAACCAATTATCACATGTTCGATTGAGGTATCATTGTGTATGCGAAAGATCAATATATTTTTCAAAGGTATACTTACGTTTCATTCTATGTATGTTTAATTACTATATGCATATGTGGGGAATTTTGTCTTTTTACCAACATTGCTGGAAAAACAGTTGATGCGTGTAAGAGACCATTATCACCCAAAAATTTACGTCAAGAGCACAGCACAGTTGTGAACATTTACACCGGTCCTGGTGGCTTAAGGAAAAAGAGTACCAAACCTCGACAGTTTGGGACCGCGACGTTTCAGATTCGCGATGATTCGGCACCCGCTGGGACAGTTCCTGACTTCAGTAGCGACAGTTCGGGACTTCGTAATTAACGAAAGTTTGGGACTTTGGTAGCGACAGTTCGGGACTTGGGTAGCGACAGTTCGGATACATGTCGATTCGGCACCTAGTGCAACAGTTCGACACTTTGGTGACGACAGTTCGGGACTTCTTTTCTTTTCTTTTTTTTTTTCATTTTTAATATTTATATGTAAATATTATTCCTTCGTAACAAACGTAGAGGGTTGTGCGACTTTTTGCAGATTTATATTTACTTAAAGTAATGAAATGCAATGTTTTTCTGTTTATTTACTGTAATTTATGGTGTCTTTATTCAATACAATGCCACTTTGGATTATCTTAATTAAAATTTTCATCTGCTGATCCGTAAAGTTCTTGAAAATGCATTATCAATAATTTAACCATTGGTGCAGATATACTACATAAAACATTAAATATAATATTGTAGAACGTGTTCTTACTGAGTTTTACAAAGGATGGGCATATATTTATAATTTTCCTCTTACTTACTTGAGTTATTTATTATTAAGCTGATCGCAATATAATTTTACTCTATTTTCTCTATCTGAGCGTTGATTGGTACCGAGTTACTTATCCGGGTTTCTAATCACCGAGGGTAGTGGTAGTAACGTGACCTGGTACTCTGCACCGGTTCCGAGCCAAGTTCCTGTTGCTAAGTACTGGGTCCTACCTTATCCAGGATAAATTGCACCCAGTACTGCAAATTCTCTTAAGCTCTTCCACTGATGCTTTATTATCTTATTTCCCTACGCTAGTCTATTATCTTTTATTTATTCTAATTGTTTACTATTGCGTCTCTCTTTTTCCGTTCCTTCTCTCTCGAGCCGAACACATCAGACTGACTGATTTTCTCAACTGCAGGCTCTTTTATACTACTGGTCCATGTCCATTTCAAAGAGGGGGAACAGGTCCTTGGACCATTCTAATATTATGAATCACCTCTGCGTTTGGAAGACATGGACATTATACTTAACTACTAATCATCACAATATATATATGTTCTTTTTCTGTAGAACTGCACATTTGTAAGAAAAGGTAAATACATGTATATTGTATATACTATTTTCATAATAATGTAGAACAGAAAGGCCTTTACCAAAATTGTGCAAGTCATGATTCCCGTGTTAGAGATTCTGACCCCAGGACAGGGCCAAACCTGGTATGAGTGTCATCTTCTTTAATGTTAATGATAGGAAATTGAATGAATGCAGTATTTTTTCACAATGAAAAAAGGAAATTAAGGAGGAAAGTAAAAAAAAAAGTAAAGATAGCTGTCATGCCGGCTAATTTTTTAATTATTTTTGAAAATTGTGAAATACAAATGTAATATAATATAGGGAGGAAAATAAGTTTTATAAAATTTTGTAGCTAATATTTGTGGTTTAAAACTTAACTACTGCGCATATCCGTTCTTCTGTCTTTTCTCCTGTCTTTCTCTAATTCCGAGAGGTGAATGACAAGAAGACTGATGGAGGGGAAGCCAATTTTAATTCCTCTGCTCCTAATTATCGCTCTTCCCTCGGAGAGCGGGAGAACCGACCTCCATTACGGTGCTCTTAATTATCGGTTGTTCTCTTCTCTATAGGCCCGGTAACCATTGATACCAGAATAAAACATTAAAAGTCCCGAAACGTCGCTAGCCCGAAATATTGCACCCAGTAAGTTAACTTTAAAAAAATTCAACTCCAGAACTGTCGCAAATGAACCCCCGAAACGTCGTCACCGAAGTCACAATAGTACTTTTAAAAATGACCAACGACACAAACAATTAAAATTGTCCTATCTTCGGGACGACCCGTCCCTTCTTCAGGACAAAAAAAGTTTACATAAGATAAATTAAAAAAAATATAGAATAAATGAAACTAGCACTACAATTAAATGAAATCTACAAACGTATTTACACTGTAAATATAAATCAAAAGGATTGTGAATAAGTTCTAACTACTTATTGTCCCTCTCCTAAATATACTACAATATGTCATGCAGATAATAATCAGCATGTGATGTGTACAATAAGCAGCTGCATCTACAGGGGTAATCTCTTTTGTGAACAGCTGAAAGTTTGCAGAGGCAAATTAACATCACCGCACAAATGCAGAGTTGCAGAAATACTGACCAAATCAAGCACATGAAAAGGCGATTAAAATGATTATATAGCTGTAGAGGAATATTTACAAGCCCCCCCCCCCCCAAAAGGGGGGGGGGATTATCGGGGAGATGAAATGATCACATAAACAAAATAGAGGGTTTGTAATATTATGTTTATTAAGATCACAGTGACGTATACAGTTGAGCCTTAATTTTGTACGAATAATGTTTATGAATCAAATATGATGGTGGGCTTGTGATTTCTGCTGTCCTACAAATGGTTTTTTGTTTTGAATAACTCCTCAGTCCTGTCAGTGTAATTTGACTATAGAACTGGTCTTTGGTTCGTGTATCATATCGGGACATATTTTCATGTTTATTTGAAATGATATCATTTAAATAATTCCGGGCACTACCATTGAAAATTTTGAACATGGTCGTTATTTTTTGCACACAACGTCTACTTTTTAAAGTTTGCCAGATTGTTTCTAAAATTCTAAGTAAAGGGATTCTCTAGATGCAAAATAAGGAAGACCGGTGTCACATTCTAGCTGCACGTACATAACTTCGTTTTTCAAGCTTGGCCTTATCGTGAGCCTCCCAAACTAAGAAGCGGGTTTAATAAATGCAATGTACAATTTCGACAGATGTTTTCTACCAATTCTGAATTGTAGCCTTTTTAAACGTCCCATTTTTTTTTTTAAATAAGCTTTGTCTACTATTGAATCAGTGTATATAGTATGACAATGAAAAGCCTCAATGACAATGGACTGAAACACACTCCAACCCATCGCCTTGAAAAGAACAGGGCTGTCATCTCGAGAAAAATAAAACATTAGTATTTGATGGATTAAATTTATGTAAATCATGATTAAAGGGGCATACACGGTTTTGAACTAAAAATGTTCAAAAATTTAGATTGCCAATTTTAATGTTTACAATGCTTGCTAAGGTATTCTAATGATCAGGGAAAAATTTGAACGTCATCTGTTGACTTCCAAGTGAGATAAATACTTACAATTCTTTGTTATGTAAACAAGGCCCAAGCCATGGTTTTGCTTACATATATTGAATATGCTACTAAGTATTGTTCTAAACATGATATTTTCTACGAAGCAATCTTTTTGTAAACATAAACAAGGATCGAGCCTTGTTTACATAGCGGAGATTTGTGAGCGCTGTATCTTGTAACTCAATCAACAACTGACTTTCAAATTTTTACTGACTACTAGAAATAACTTGATTATGCATTTTAAACATCAAAATTTGAACATTTTTAGTTCAATACGTGTCCATATATATGTCCCTTTAAGCTTGTTTCAGTTTCTAGCGTATTGTATGAAGATCAGATGTCAGCCAATAGTCTACACATTGACAGCATATTATTCACAACTACATCATTTATAAACATAAATTTAAAATGATAACGGTCCTAAAACAGAACCTTGGGAGTACACCAGCAATATATCAAGTTTTGACGATAAAAGGTTCTTTTTAAAGATTTGTGACACAAATAGCTTCTAAAATATTGTAAACGATTGCCAGGTATATCAAAAGTTTGTAATTTAAAAATGATACCATTAAGGACGTTGTAGGCTGAGCTTTTGAGAACAACTGCGCAAGGACGCTATCAACTAAGTATTTACTGGTTCAATACTACCATCGGTGCAAACATATTACACATTTACAACTGAACCTGTCAGTTGAAAAATTTTGTGTCAATTCAGATTTGAAAGGGTTTGTAGGGACTAATATTTTGTGGCGGAAGGATTGATTAATCAAAAAGCATGATTTTACAGTTTCTATTTCATCCATATACCTTTACTTTTTATACCATCATATTCGTATATTACAGTTTTGAAATTAATGATACAAGTAGATGAGACTTGGAACTAGTTCAAATATTGTTATTTATTGATTTTTGTTGAGGTATTTTTCCAAACAGAATACCTATTCTTTAAAAGTCCGATTCAATTTACTCGAAATTCTGTGTAAAATATCAGTATTTTGGTCAATATTTTAAAAATTTGACCGAAATCTCTCCCTTCTTAAAGTTCCATTTTAAATTTTGAGACAAGACTCTGAATATTACGCGAATTTTAAGAAATTGACATCACTCCTACAAAATGTATTTTTTTAACTCTGAAATTCGATATCATGAGTTTTTCTGTATTCAAGTGCAGAAGGTAATTATTTATATTACTTTTTTATATCTGTATAGTAAGAAGACATTATTATGTATCAATTTCATGTAATGATTTATTTGTATTCCTTATGTTTTGTTTACACAAACAGACGAATGGAATTTAAATGAATAAATCTTGAGTAAATTTTAAGTGCAAAAAGGTTCATGTTTAAACACACTGTAGCTCGAAAACAAGCATGAAAACCCAATTTTTCTTTTTAATTTCCCGATTCTTCTTTCAATGTACACTTCCCAAAAAATTGGCATCTGACACTTCAAACCTCACCCTAGAACCTCTTTAAGCCATACTCTATCATACAACATGATATTTTCCTTCGTCAATACTTTGAGCGATACTATAGTATTTGTCTAATAATTAGAATGTCCTGGTAAGAATTTTGCTTGATATCGGTAAAATTATATGTTTGAAAACGATTCTTTCTATAATTTTACTTACACATAATAGCAGCGATACAGGCCTATCATACTAATCCTTCTGTCTAGCTCACCTAATGTAATTTCATTTTGTGCAACGATTCCCCATACTATTGCAGTTTTAAATTAGGACCAATGGAAAGTTACAGTAAATGAACCTAATTCTTGAAAATAAAACAGCTTTGGTCATGAAAAATATTCAATTAAACAATAAAATGCTTTCTTTGTTGGTTTATTGGGTGATGAAGGAAACTAGCATTGCAGAAAAAAATAACGCGGGTTATGAAAAAATTGTCCGCTTCATCATCCAATAAACCTACAAAGAAAGCAATTTTATTGTTTATAATTTATATTTTTTAAGCATTTTTAAAACAATAAACTAGATTTAAGCACTAAAATATCATAATGTTGATAATTTCGTTACTTTAAATGGAAAAGCCAATTCAACCTTTGACCTCAGAATCGCTCCATATCTGGTAATGTGACACTTCAAAACCGGATCCAACTGGTTTGCAACAAACATCGCATTAATGCAAACGTCATATAAGAGAAAAGATTCAGTGAATAATGAATGTCAAGAAATCGATGGGTAATTTATGGTCAATAGACTTTGTCACATTTGGAATCATTCGTGTTTCGAATTCACAACGACGTCCTGTTTGGTTTTCGTGAATTCATTCATCCACCAAATCTACACTAGTTTGTATAGAGGGGCATGGAGACGGTTTTTGATCGATTGAAATCGGCTTCTTTTGTTAAAAAAGTACACGGAGTTTTTAAAGAATAGATGGATTAAAAATATTCTTACACAGAATATATACCTTGTAATAAAGCTTAAATAAAACCCGGCTCCCAAGACCATGATATCTAAACAGTATGTCAAAAGCATGATTTAACTTTTCGACATACATGTGTACACATGTACGTTAATTAAACAATAAAATGCTTTTTTTGTTGGTTTATTGGGTGATGAAGGACACTAGCATTGCAGAAAAAAGTCATAACCCGCGTTAGCGGGTTATGACTGAAAATTTTTACTGCAATGATAGTTTCCTTCATCATCCTCAACCTACAAAGAAAGCATTTTATTGTTTATTTTTATATTTAATGCATTTTTAAAAATATAAACTAGATTTAAAAGCACTAAATATCATAATGTTGATCATTTCGTTACTTTAAATGGAAAAGCCAATTCAACCTTTGACCTCAAAATCGCTCCATTTTGGTAATGACCATGTGAACATATGTGACTCTTCAAAACCGGATCCAACTGGTTTGCAACAAACATGCATTTATTGGATGATAAATGCAATGTCAATTTCAAAGGAAATATAAGAGAAAAGTAAAATTTGATAAATCAATGTAAGGAAGCAAGCACAAATCAGAAAAGAAAATATTTCGCTGTCAACTGAGAGTTTGATCATGTGACATGTAAATTTAGATGTCTCAAGTATTGAAATTTTGGTTTATTGCAACGTTTTACAAATGCGATTATATATAATTATTGATTAAACACTTTTTTTGCACCAAAATCAAGCCCATGCCCCTTGAAGTCAATACTACGGTATGATGTTTGGTCTGCTTTATATTTGCTACATGTACTAAATTTCTTTTCTTTTTCTTTACAGTGCCATAGGAAAGATAACACGTGCATACTTAAACAGGGATGACGTCAATCATTACAAGGAAACGTGAAATCATACCATATTATATTAAAGCAAACCACTGAATCATTTTTCAATTTTATTGTAAAACAAAGGTAAATAAAATTATCAAACATCAATATAAACTGCTTTTTCCCGAAAACTTACATCGACCACCGCAAAATACAATAATTTGAACGTTGTGATTTTGTAGAAAAATCACATATTGCTACACCTTCTGATGTAAATATTTTCTTTTGAGCAAATGATAGCATCCATTTATGGATGAACGTTGTGTTATGGATCCAACAATTGAATCACAGGCTTTCTCTTTTTGGGCGGAATCAGGAAACTCCAGTTATATGGGTCTTCGATGGACGGACTTAAGAAATAAGGGGTGGGTAATATAAAGGCATACTGCCAATGACGTCCAAATACGGACTGGAGTTTCTCCGTGACTTCCCTGGGATCTTGAACATCTATTTTATTCTCCAATTCAAAGGCCGTGTTTCCTCTCACAAGGGAAACGCATGTGTCTATAAAATGCATAAAGCTCAGAAAAGTCAATCCAAAGAGCCCATACGCCATAATGACCATTATTCCAACATAAGTCAAAGTTTTGTTTGACCCAAGGGTTGACCTTAGAAACGAAAGGAGGGGAACGAGGTCAAGGTAAGACATGTCGGACCAATAGAATATCCTGACATAGCTAAAACCATGATAAATCGTGAAAACACTTACGACACACGCATAGAAAAGGAACACGATGAAATACCGCAAGTTTTTAAGCCCTACACAATTCCGTGCAAAGAAGCAATGGTGGTCTCGCTTAAGGATGCACTTTCCGCACAGTTTGCAGTGATGGCACCGGGGAGGGCGCCACCACTGACAGGACAGACAGGGCGCCCATTGCCAGTAGGGGTATCGAGCTGTCGTAATGTGGGCTTCTATAATGGGGGCTAGTTTGTTGTTCTGCACCGTCTCTGGAACCTGCAACATAAAGAATATAGTCTTTCCGACAGTTCAATGTATAATGATATTCTTTAACATGTTTTGAAAACCATGGATTCAAGCATGCATGTGTTTGTTTAGTCAGGCCTTCGTTTTAATCTTGATATTTTATGAAAATCATTGTAAACAATGTAGAATATTCCTCTTTAGAATGCTCTCGTCAAACGTGTGTATCATCAAATATATTCTTAAGCCATTTTAAAGTGCCTGTAGGGAAGCTTTTCCGTAGTAGTATGCACATTAAGAAAAAGCGACAAGTGTATACCAACAGTAAAAATAAACAACATTCCGTAGCCCACTATGAAGTAATGACATTGAAAACATGGAAATAATTAGTGAAGCTACAGTTGTCATAATACATTGTACATCACGACTATCGGGGCGCCTGTTTACTTTTTAGCAGACTCGACATGTTTTCATACCTATACAACATTGTAAATTTATTGCACGTGGGCATTTTACATTCTTAATGACAAACTATTCAAATTTCATGTTGTCGTGAAAGTTATGGGAAATAAATTTTGAAAATACGTACCTTGAATGGGTAAGGTCCAAGTGCAAGGCTTTCCTTAGGGTGTCCCGAAGAATTAAAGCTAGAATCAGTGATATGTATAAACCACCAGTTGACTACAATTTGATAAAGTAGAAAAGTCCCAATTACTTGATGTACATAAGCCGTTTCTGGATACAGATGTGGTAACGCAATAAAACAGCCAACAAAATACATAAACATTACTTCTGCAAACAAAAAATACGGCATCCATTGGTGCAGAAAGTACGGATTAATAATTTCCCAAAACCCGAGTCCGGAGTCTGAGGTCTTTTTGTGGTGTCCATTCGTGGAACCGTTGTGGGAACTGGCTGATATTGTGGAGTTACTGCTCATCTGACACCTTGCTGCCATTTCTTCTCCGTCTTGAATATTAATAACGTATGTCATTAAAAACCACTGAAAAGCTGACTAATGTTTTTTCAGCAAATTAATTACAAGTTCATATCGTAATAGCATCGCACAGAAACCGGATTGAAGGAGTTAAACCCAAAAACAATTACTCGATCAGAACCTTTGAACACGGCGATATACAAGATATATCCCACCAACAACAATGGAATTAGGGCCCCAGAAAGATCACCTTTCCGTTGCAGTATCGCGATTCTTCGGAATGAAGTTTTTGTTGACCTTCCATTCGTGTCAATGTTCCATCATATATTGTATAAGCACTAGTTGGTCATAGATTTGAAATTCAATCAGAAACTCCAGACTAACAGCTGACACCAAGGTATTTTTACACGTGCTTGAACTTGTAATCAACAGGTACCGGATCATGTGTTGTGGAGTATTTAATTTAAGCATGTTGTTTTAAATTTCGGTCCATTTAATCAAACATAATCCATCCACATATCTATAGCTATACGCTTCACTGAGGTGTACTTTTAAAATCTTCTAACCCTTTCTAATATATCACTTTATAGCGGTATATCGCACGTACAGAAATTTTTGGGCATGACATGTGATATCAGTCTCTATATTCTCGCTGCTATATTGCAACCATACCTTGATAGATTTGGTCAATATTGACCTTGTAATTAGCGGTATTGGTGAATTCTTTCACAACTTACCTTCACCGGACAATAGTAATGGAATTCTCCATTGAAATCGTGTAATACTGTGTGTATATAGTCTATTGTGTATGTCGATTAATGCGAAATGACCACCTCTAAGCGGTCTTTCCGTATACAACAGAACACCAATGCTAAATACAAAAAGTGATTGAATAAGAATGTATATA